>JAQGBJ010003934.1:0-11345 GCA_034698345.1 Sphaeridia pumilis | reverse complement strand
AGTTGCCCTCTATATAATTTTCACATTGAGAGGTGTCCAAGTGTCGTTATTTTCAAATCCACCTGCGAAAAACTCTCGGCGCTATTCATGATCATGTGCATGCCGATCTCTACTGTTACTCAACCATAAAATGGTTCCATGAAGGTTCATAAAGGTTATATTCAGGCAACTGGCAGATATCATTGCTGTCTGAATCTCCAAATAAGAATCCGGTTTCGGGCTTTCTATCTAGTCGTCTCTGATAATTAAACATGGAATTAAAACATGCATTGACGCTACATTTGTTCATAGAATCGATAATTGCACCAACCTTAATATCATATTGACTGATTTGACTTATTGTCACCGTACAGACACTGCCGCAAAGGTGAATATTTTTGTCCAATCAAAACGTAGGGTACCATAGTAATTTTCCGTGTAAAGATAAGCAGGATTTCCACTCTCCTACTTTCAGATTTATACATAACTGCTGATAGTCCAGTGGAAGGTCGTCAAATAAATTGCCATTTAGCTCCAGCTTTTGAACTTATCCCAAAGTTGTTTCATTCCCAAATATACTCAAAAGGTGATCAAGATGCGTTCCCAAACTGTACTTTTGGTAGTTGCCGCAGCCCTGGCTTTTCTTGGGGTCACTCAGGGTAAAAACTATCACAATTGAAAACGAAAACAAGGCCACGAACCTTGTTAAACAACTTATTTGAATTTATTTCAGCCATCAAGTGCTACTCCTGCTTTTATAGCACTGAAGGTCTTCCCGCCGATGAAGTTCATAGTGACCCGAAATGCGCAGAACCTTTTGACTCGAGCATGGCTGCCTTAACTGCAATCGATGAAACTTGTATCCAGATGGACGATGAGTTCAAATTCGATCCTCAAGTGTACGAGCAACGGAGCTTGACTACAACAGCCCAAAACCAACAATCCTCCAACCTGACCAAGCTATTCAAAGGTGCAACTTTTGACGACTTCTCAACAATTTTAAACGTTGGTGGGCTTGAAAATATGACGCTCTAATACTTTTGCAGTGCTCAAGTCAAGTAACGATGTCAATGCTTGTCCATACCCCGTTTATTGTATCACGGTAACAGGAACAGCGCCAGATTATGGCGCTTTTATTGCCAGAGGATTCATTGCTGGTCCTGAAGTCATCCCTAATTGCACAGATGTAGACGACGATGGATTGATCTTCGACAGACAATGCGTTTGTGATCAGGATGAGTGCAACTCTGCTTCAGGACTTCAACTGTCTTTCGGTTTGATCGCCGTCGTGGTATTCATTGGCAAACTTGTATGTTAGGCTGTACATGTTTTGGATTTTGAAACTTAATAAAAGCATTACTGGGAATATCATCCATTCGCATGTCAAGAAGATTCTTTAAAGACCTTTAAATGTGTCGCCATTTTTCTCATTGACGTTATCAAAAATCTTGGCGCCTGTGGCCGATTTCTGTCTTATCCGTGCCGTCATTCCAAACTCTCTCTCTGCTCACTCAAGATACAATTGAAACCGCCCAAAAGATTATCAAATGACAAACATCCGGATTTCTACTCTTAAATCAAGTAATCTTTAAGATACCACCGGAAGTACATGATGACACCTTAAATTGGCGTTAGTTGAAGTTGAAATGAACGGCAACTTCAGTCGTCATCGAGTACCCAAACTGCTAAATATCCATCAAAGCCAACTGTCAAAATGAGAACAATTTCCCTCGTAGTGATTGCCATTTCGGTTTCGAATTTCTACAGTCCTATTAACGGTATCATGAACTTTGACCTTGCATAAGCTGGCATTAGTTCAAAGCCTCAATTTTTGTATTTGCCTTTATTTATTCCCAGCACTGAGCTGCTACGTCTGCCGTCATGGAACGCAGGACTTCGAGACCTCCAGCGACCCCGGCTGCGGCAGCAATAAAGTTGACAGCCAGTACCTTCAAACCGTCAACCGTTGGAACGACCTCAGGTCACTGGACTACCATTACGCTTCCGAGATAACGTCTTCAATGGACCAAATTTTTAGCGCTACTGCTAACAACGACACAACTTCAACAGCGACCGGCCTCGGTACAGAATTTAACCTAACGACTTCCATTGTGGACTTTCATAAATTTTCAGTGACATGATTTTGTCCCATAATTTCCCAGGACTGCAATATCAAACTTATCAGAAAATTGTCAACGCAGAAGCAAATTCCTCTAGCCTAATTCACTACGGCTGTGCCAAGCTTGAATTGCTTATCAAAAGTCCTCGACGAAGCGGAACTCTGATACTTCGAAGTGGCGTCTGGACCTTGCAACGCGACTCCTTGAACACGTGTTCAGATACCAACGCTAAAATCCTCATTGCCACCAATCCCAGTCTCCTAGCCTTGAAACCATATATTCAAGAACAAACCGCTTGTTTTTGCGACGTCAACGGATGTAATTCAGCCAGTGGGCTATCAACGATGATGATTCCACTGATAATTAACGTTGCATTGTTCATGGCCCATCGTGTTATAGATAAATTTTGTTTTTATTATTGACTGTGATTGGTGTTGATGATTGCCCTTGACCAGCGAAATCCATTAAACGGTTCTCAACGTTTTGGCGGATATTCTTTGAGCAGTGACACCTGAATCATGAATGATGACTAATTCTCAGTCGTTCTATTATGCTTGAGTAGATTAAGCGTTTCGTATGCTGTAAACCTGCTCGTAGGTTTATTTCTCTCTGAAAATTCTATGGTTAAATATATGCTGAAATCAAAAACTAATTTCCAAATTAAAATCGCTACACCAATAAAAGCACCTGTCGAAACTGTATTTAATATATTCTTTTGATCTCATGGAGCACGTGTACGATTTCAACATTTTTTGCAACTGTTTTGAACAATAAAAAGCATGTGTGAACCTTGAAAGCGACTAACATTTGTAACTTCAGCGCTCTAGCGTTTTAGTTACGTTGTTATCGTTTCTCTAACTTGAAGCACCTGTGAAAACCAGCGATGAATACTTTTACCAATTTGACCTTAGGATTCTTCGTGTTTTCTCTTTTAAGCGTTTCAACCTCAGGTAAATCATAGACCAAGTCAAGAAACTACCAAATACAAAATTATCAGGGGAAAAGTAAATAAGGATTTTACAGGGCTGAAATGCTACATGTGTCTGCAAGCCTCCAACGACTTCCCACATCATCCCTACGATTGTGGTTATAGAGAAATCAACCCAAAATGGCTTCTGGACGTCAACAACTTGACTTCCTTTCACAATGTTCCAGGTAAGATTATCAAAACCTCTGACGACATTTGACCCAAAGTATCATTATAATTCAAACTGTTTTTCCAGCCCTCAAAATAAAGAGCTATGACCAAAATGTCATTTCCAACGACACTATCACAGCCTGCGCCAAAATCAAAGTCAGAATTCAGAACGTCCACGGGACCCAAACAAACTTTGTCGGACGAATCGCCGTCAACATTTCAGCAGCCCACAGCCTTGTCCACAATGCATGTACTTCTTCATACGTTGACGAGCTGATTGGCGAGCCTCTCTTCACCATGATCGAGCCCTACATAAGACGTCAAGAAGTTTGCTTTTGCGAAACCGACGGCTGCAATTCCAGTTCAAGTCTTCATTTGTATTTCATAATGTTTTTTATCTGTCTCTCGGTCCATTTTATATCTAATGTATAAGCACGGATTAGCCCTCGATTGTTTGCCATTCCTAGCGATAGTAATATCGAAAATCAAATGAACGGACCAGGTACACGAAAATATCTTGTGTTTCGGGCAAAATTTATGTAATTGAGCTTTGCGCATAAACTTTCTAATTAACCCATAACGCTTACGAGACATTTAAGTAAATGATGATGACTAGCAAAAGAGTTGCAATTCCAAACACCAGGCTTGTCCAGTTTGCTTGTCGCTACTCTTTTAGTGGTTTCATACAACAAGGCAAAACCAAAAATAGGGACACAAACACTACTCGTGGCTGCTGTGACTGCAATGGTTTGTCTTGGGGTTGCCCAAGGTAAGTTGCTACCAAAAGTTAGAATTTGCCTAGTTGCAGTTTTATGAAAACCGGAATTATTCTGCATTTTAGCAATCCAGTGCTACTCCTGCGCCTATGCTTATGATTTTGATGGCGGTGTACCACGATTGCCAGATATACTGAAAATACACCTGCTCTAGACTCAAAATGCCATTCGAAGAAACTTCGACGGGCCGACGGGCGTAGTTAAACCCCACAACGATTGTGAATCCGCAGATACGGTAGTTCTAGGTATCAGCGCCAGCGGTAGTTTGTGTACTTGCGATACGAACGATTGCAACTCTGCTTCAGGGCTTGAGTTGTCTTTTGGCTTGATTGTGGTTGTTGCACTGATTGGCAAACTTCTTGGTTGACAGTTGCACTTTTTTGATTTTTGACAAATAAGCCATGACTTGTCTCATATCAACTTGAACTGTATTAGTGAAACAAATATGATGCAGAATGCATAACCTTGTTTTTACATCGACGAAATAGTTGGCTCGATTCGCAATACAGGAAGTTATATTTTTTTGCAAAACAGACGTATAATTTCAGCTCGGGCTCCATTTCTATTTCACAACATTTTTATCAATTCCCTGGTCCTATTTCACTTCTAATAATAGTCAAGATTGGCGTTTGACTTATTTGACATTCCTGCCGATAGCACTATCAGAAACCAAATGAGCCGACAGGTACATACGTCTGTCGCTCCAGTTTAACTTGTTGTGGGTAATTGGGTTTTGTGTGTCAAGATATGAGAAAAACTACTCGTCCGTTTGATATATCCTGCATTTTTCGAGGACTATTTAAGTTGACGATGCCTGGAAAAGCTCCATTCGAGCTCTTCTATCTATACAGTTTGGCCGTCTCCAGTTTATTCTCAATTTTGACAAAAATTCAGGAAAGCTAAAATGCGCTCTCAAACACTACTTGTGGCTGCAGTGGCCTCGCTGGCTTTTCTTGGGGTCGCACAAGGTACGTTTTTAGAATAAATTTGAATCAGCTGAACGGAATTGTGCTGAAGCTCCTGGTCTGACATTTTTATATTCAGCAATTCGATGCTACTCTTGCGCCTACGCTACTGACTTTGAGGGCGACCTTGGAGATGGCGCACCTCCTCAAAACGCAAAATGCGGTGACCCCTTCGACGACAGCTTGGTTTCCTCTGTTGGACCCGACACGTATCCTCAATGGTTCCCCTTGGCTTTTGCTCATCAGCTTTTGGGAACCAATAACGTCACCGCTGTTCAAAACCAGCAACTTCGTCAACTAACCAGCTTGTTCGAACGTAAGTGTTTTAGCTTGATCTTTAAAAGCAGCCGAAATGTCTCCTACAATTTGAAAAATGTCTGCATGGTGTAAAATTCACAGGCCCCAAATCTTCTGCCAGCAAAGGTCTTCCGCCTTACAAAGTGTATTGCGCCAAGGTTTCAGGGACTATCGAGAATATGGGTCATGTTGTTCTCAGAGGATTCGCTGCTGGAGACAGCGACTTGATCATCACCAACGACTGTCAAACACGAGATGGTTCTCGTGGATGTACTTGCGATGAGAACGAGTGCAACTCGGCTTCTGGAATCCAGTTGTCCTTTGGTTTAATTGCTGCTGTCGCATTGATCAGCAAATTTGTTTGCTGAACTTGTAATGTTCGAATTCTAAAATTTATTAAAACACTTGAGAAATATGTTGACTTTGAATAGCTTGTTTATCTGGAATGTGAATGTGACGATTGCCGGGTTTCATGGTCAAAGACTTTGGCCTTCTACCAAGTGTTATTCCAAAGCTAAATTTGCTAAAGCATTTTTCATTAGGAGCTGAATCGAATTTTGCACATGTCTAGAAACCGCGTAACTGGCAAATTTCGAATTTATTTGCCCGCCCTCAAAAGACTTTTTCAAACATCATATGCATGTTGGACAAATCACAGAACCGCAAAATTTATTTTCTTTGTCAACAAGTAATCAGTCCGTGTTTAATCGGGATCTCATCTCAGCTTTTGATTACCTTTACCTCCACCCGTCAGACTGTTGAATTTTGTAAATTCTCATGATTGATGATAAAGAGTAATAACTAAAACGATTGATTTGATATCCGACGCCGGATCAAAGGGGAATCTGCCGCTTCTCCTTGAATCACCTGAGATTTTAGTCTAGTTCAGAGCTTGGAAGTGCTTTGACTTGCGCCCATTTCGTCCTTTCCCGAAAACAAAATTTCTCTCAAAATGAGTCCTCAACTGGTCCTTTTTGTGTCGACTGTTGCTTGTCTAGTAGCAGCTACTCAAGGTGAGACGTCCACTTTTTAAAAATGCAACAGATTCTCCAGCTGACACACGCTACTAATTTCAGCAATCAAGTGCTATTCTTGCATCTACGCTGACGACTTCGAGGGTCCAATTCCACCTGATTTAATTAATAACGCTCCTGCCCAAGACCCGAGATGCGGCAGAATTCTGAGCGAAGGAATAACCGCCGGAACCTACCCGGATACTTCTAATTACCAGTTTGCCGAATTCGATGTTTCTGGAACTAAGAACTTTACTTCCGAAGAGCTGAGCAAGATTCAAGCATTGACCAAGTTCCTCCAAGGTTAACGACAATTCGCTGGCTGTAATATTGACTGAGTATATGTATTTGCCGCGTTAGTTAACGATGATTTTCTTTTTGCAAATAGCACCAAAAGGTACCGACACCGAAACGAAGGCTGATGCTCCCTTCAAAGTTTATTGTGGCAAACTTTCTGGAGATCTTGGCGAACCTGTTGGCTACATTACAGCCAGACTTCTTGTTGCAATGGACGCTTTAATTGTCGAGAACGGTTGTACTAACAATGACGGCATGAGAGTCTGCACCTGCAGCGACGATGAATGCAACTCTGCCTCTGGAATCCAGGTGTCGCTTGGTTTAATTGCAGTCACTTTGATAGGCAAATTCATTTTATAGAAACTTCAAGCCATCATTTGTTGTCACATTTTACAGCTTCCAAGTATGAAGTAAATTTTGCAACATTTCAAGCCACATTTGTCTGAATTGCTTCTTCATCATTCTTATGCTCAATGTTCCAGTGCAAACAAAAGCGTTCCATATAAATTGCAAAGCAATATTTCTTTCAGGTCAGATTGTCAGATTCGCAATCTTTTGCTTGCTTACACTCCTATTTGTACATCCTGGAATGACTTCACTGAACATACACATGACCACATCACTATGTCAATAATATTTGAAAATGACAAATCCTTATCTAATCACCTTTACCGGAAAACTGCACATAACACCTAACCGCCATGTTCAAAAACATATTTCTTGCACTTCCAGTCCTTCGATCTCTTCTACATCGCTTTGAAATTTGTGTCTTCTTCCAGCCCACAGCCTTCAAAATGTACCAAAAATCTGTATTTGTTCTAACTCTAACGTTGCTTCTAGCAGCCCTTCAAGGATCCTCAGGTAAGTATTTTCTCCATAAATGCTTTAAAACACTCAAGTCACGGTTGAATCTGCAACCTTATAATTTTGTCACAGCCCTGGAATGCCACGAATGCTGGTGGTTCGAAGGCACTCCTCCGCCGACCTTCCCCAATACCGCCGCCTGCAAAAACGACCCCAAAAGTCTATCAACGACCCGCACGCCCCCAGACCACATGTGCCTCAAACTAACAACCGAAAACGTGACCATGTTCAAACACGACGACACCATCTTTTACCAAGGAGCCCTGACCTGGAGGTCATCCATGTCAATAGAGGCCCTGGACAGTGGTTCCAGGTCAGAGTGTGACAGGCGCATTCCTGCCACCGTCGTTGCAGCGCTGGAAAAAATGGGCAGCTACCGCAACGCCCACTGGTTCAACTCGAGGTTCTGCCAATGCAACGAAGAAGACGGTTGCAATTCCGCTTCTGGAACTGCCATTTCAGCGGCTTTTGTACTCGCCACGGCTGCTTTGGCCAATTTTTATACTTTGTCATTTTGAATTCTCCCCCATTTAATACCATTGTTTTCGACTTGAAATGTTGTTGGACATGCGGGACCACCGAGAAACCGCCATTGTCATTCCGCTTAATAAACATGCCAAATGTCCAAGTGACAACTGCACAAACATTGCTCCTAAGCAGACATAATTCACGTCAACTTAACAGCTCTTAAGTCGTCATCAACTCCTTCCAAATCAGCTTTTCTTGTCACCTTTTATGCCCGCCTTTCCACCTTCCCACCAACTACTTAACGTGTCAAACCCATAAAACATGTAACAAGAAACGCACCCGCGACATTCAAAATCCTCTAAACTTCTTCTTGAACAGTGTCCACTGAAGTACGTGAACAAATTAACAATTTCAAAGTCCTCAAAGCGAAATATTCAACAATGTTGGTTATGGAACTCGGTAGCAAAATCCCCTGCTGAGCCTCGAATGACAATAATTTTTCTTAAATCCAAATCATTATGGTTATCTCAGGTGAGATCGCGTTTTGGGCCGCAGCGTCTCCTTATGGGACCATATCGAGCCGGTCGAGATACCATCAGAATCTCGGTTCCCACAGTCGTTTAATTTCCGTCGTCGTCTGTTTTTAAGAAAACAAGTAGCCGTTTAACCGTCTTTCATGTCCACAAACATAGTTTCAAGTACACAATAAAACGACTGGAGGCTGCTGAAATACCTTTGTTCATAGGCTGTGGCTTCAAACGACTTCGCTAAAGGACGTCATAAAACCAACATCAAAACACGTTTCGACAACTTAAAGTATACTTGAATATTTTTAAAGTCCTTGTTTTCTCATACCGATCTTCGTCACAAATTTCGGATCAACATTTTCAATGTTTCCTGTGGGGATTTACTGTCTTGTTTTTTAAATTACGTTTCCCGCCAATAACCAAAATAACATTTTCCCACGGTTTCGCAACAACATTTACTTTGTTCAAGTGCTCTTCAGCGCCTCATAAATTCAGTGGACTTGATGACCATCAATCATCCATAATCATGTTAATGCCACTTCTCCAAGTACTTCGTTTAACGTTCACAGCGGCTTTCCCACCGTCAAGCTCTTCAAGATTCAAGACTTTCCGTCAAGTCACACTGTAATTTAGTCACCACAGCATCTTAAAAATCAAAAGTTCAGAGAGCAAAAAAGTAGCCGCTAAACTTCAGAATTTTTGCAAATTGGCAAAAACTTCACCTCTTTGGAAATCATTTGCTCTTCCACACCTAACTTTTGATGGCCACCTTTAACATTTGAGATGCAATTGCGGATGTGGCTAAATATCAGATTTATTCGCGCCACCATAACTCGCATCATGAGCATTGAGCATTTTTTAAAGAGCCGTTAGAATCCGTCCATCTTTGTCATGATGACGACGGCCGCAAAACATGATAATTGATGACTGTAATAAAACTTGGCAAATTTTTATGCCCGCCATATATATTCCATAAAATACAAGTCTCACAATTCCGCACATAATCGGCCAAAATGCTATCTAAACTGATGCAGTTTTGTCGCTGCCAAAGGCGGTGACCGCTGCGCTCTCTGACTTGTGACTCATAAAGCGTTGCCGCCTTTTTCGCTTATGGTCATGTCGGCCATTAAGAAGAGGTGCAATGTAACGCTTCCAATGTGAACGAAGCATTAAATATACATGTGTATTTGTGCACAAACATTGTTTGTTTGAGCAAGATAAAATACCAAACATTAGTACACACACACAATCTACAGATTATTGTGGATCCTGAAACCATAATAGAACGGCAATAATTTCGCCTTGTCAAAAATCTAAGAGTGCAAATGCCCTCGAGTCAAAAATAGTCTGCGAATATATCGATATCTCCAAAACTTTTTTATCTTCAGCATTGACTTGGCTGACACCTGTTTGAGCTTTCTGAACCAAATCAATCAATTGCGAAATTCTTGTCCACCACCTGTCCAGCTCTTAGAAATCCTTGAGAATATTCACTAGCCGATAATATTGTCAACTGCTTGCAAATCTACCAAAGATGCACCACCTTTCACCTAAACAAAATTCACACCTTTCATGGTGTCTCTGCCTTCAACAATTTCATCGACTACCCTACAAAATATTCATAAACAACACTATGAAGTGCTAACGTTTGCAGAAAATTGCTAACCCCTTGAACGATATGGACACCGAAAGTCCTACTGCGGTGTCCACCGAAACTGGACCTCCAGCAGCAACCAAGAACCCGCTGTTTGCCCGTGAGAATCTGCGCCAACTTTTGGCATCACTTGCAGGTAGAAATATAATGTAAAAATATTTAAAATATTCCCTTACCTGTAGTTTTTGTTGAAGTTGTTCAAGATTGTCCTTCTTGAATTTTGTTAGTGTCCTTGGGCGGCTTCACCCTTGGAGCTTGTCTCGGCTGGGCATCGCCAGCAACGGATACCTTGATAGAAGACAAAAACTTTCTTGATTTAACAGCCCAGGAAAAATCATGGATTGCTGCTATTGTTGCAGTAAATATTGTTCTTTTTCTTTTAAAGTTTTGAAATACGGAATATACAACTATGAAACACATTTCAGCTCGGCGCCTTTACATCAACGCCAATTGCAGGCTTCTGCATTGGCAAATTTGGACGTCGAAGAACTTTGATGATTGTATCGCCACTGGCGGTTGCAAGTTGGCTTCTACTCGCTTTTTCAGTCAACTTGCCCATGCTACTCGCCTCTAGATTCTTAACAGGTAGGTCAAAGATGAAAAATAGGGTCTTCAAGCTAACTTCAAAAATTTTCTGCGTACTTCAGGCATGTGCGGCGGGATCGTGACGCTGACTTCGCCAATTTATATAGCTGAAATATCAAGTGACGCACTTCGTGGTACCATGGGCTCTATCTTCATGGTCATGATTATACTTGGTATAATTTGCACGTAAGAACCCTTCAGATTTTGAACGCTTAACTAGACAAATTTTGAACTTTTTCTTATTCCAGCTACGGCGTTGGCGCCATTACAACGTACCGCTGGATGTCCGTTTTCAACGCAGCGTTTCCCGCCCTCTTGCTCTTGTTCACATTTCTGATTCCTGAGTCGCCAATATATTTGCTCACCAAAGGTCAAATTCCCGAAGCACTCAAGTCCCTGCAGTGGCTCCGCAACCGACACACTAGAGACCAGGTTCACCAGGAATTGCAGAAGGTAAAATATTTTTGGCCCACAATTTTCTATTCTTATACCTTTAGCACAAAAGGACTTCTGTACCAATATTTCCAGATGCAAAACCAAGTCCAAGAAAACCTCAGCCTGAACCCCAGCCTCCGTTCACTCCTCGGCCCCGAATGCCTTCAACCAACGCTGATCAGCATGCTTCTCGCCTTCCTCAACCAACTTTCAGGAGTCCAAGCAGT
>JAQGBJ010003933.1:0-11347 GCA_034698345.1 Sphaeridia pumilis | reverse complement strand
GCAACATCCATTCCGCTGAATTAATTCCTTTCTTTTACATTCAATAGGAAAATAACACAGGAATCTTTTCCTCACACTCACAAACTGATGCTTTCATTATTACGTAAAATTCCGTCTCGTTTAATCAACTTCAGACGCAGGAGGTTAAAGACGGGTATCGATGGAAGAGGCAGGGATTAATTGCCGGGAGAAGGAGGTGGCAAGGTTTGAATTTTAAAATGAGCGGGAATTTTGAATTTTGCCAGTGCGGTTAAATTATGCAAGAGTTTAGTGCCGTTCGTATTCATAAATCAGCTGATGTAGCATGAGTCCAGATAATAAACATTTCTTGAAAAACAAAATTTCGCTCGAATTTTAATAACGCTTTTTGAATGCCGTTTGATAAGAACTTCCAAATTTCGTTAAGATTTAGAAGTTGAGGTACCCATGTTTCGTAAGCAGCTGAAATTTTCGACCCGATTTTTACGACCGCTTCAAATTACTTATAACCACAAACACCATAGATTTTACCATTGATTTTAGCGGGAATATTAACCCAATTCGATATGCTTGAATTAGCATTGATTTTTACTGTTTACTTGTTCTCATTAAATATTCTCAATAATAAAAATCAACCCGTTTTTTATGCAGCGCGGCGCGCGTACCTGCCCTCTTCTTGCCATCGCCCTGATTTTTACGACTTGGCTTTAAAAAAACAAGTCATTACATATACGGAAAAGACATTAAAAAATCCCACTTTTTGTATATGCATTCAGCGCATAATTTCTATATGCAGAACGCAGAACCTCCGAATATTAAATTACCCGCTGAAATAAATATTATCATCCTATGACTTTGCAAAAGCGCATATAGCATTTAATTCACAGCAAATATATTCTGTTATCCTCACTGTATTCAAAATTACCACCGCCGATTTGACATTTACGGCGACAGCCGGCGTCAACCCATAGAAATGCAAAAGCCATTGATTTTACCCGTTCACTCTTCTCTCTCTCCGTTCACATTTCCGGCCTGTATACAAATTTCGCATTGATTCCGAAACAAAGAGCGCCGCGTGGCGGCGCTTTTGAATTAAACTCTTTGGAACGAAACTCGGATGAGACCGGAAGTGGCGGAACGTTCTAATGTTTCCTGGCTTGGCGGGAAACGCATGTCGATTCAAATTTGCATACTGCAATTAAAAGCTGTGCTGTGTGTGTCCCCTGGTCCTTTGTGATGCAAAGGCGGTGATTCTGACTATATGAGTGAACAAAGGCGCGGGAATATTTAAACCCTTTTGACAACTACTCTATGGCTTTTCCGACTCATCTTGACTCTGCATTATTTGGTTTCCATTACGGCGGACAATGTGTCCGAAATCATTGTCACGGCCCACTTAACATTAACTGCGCTCTGGCGAAGAGCAGCTCAAGTCAAAGGGTTCAAGTCATAGTTTGCCGCCCGCCACTCCCGGAACCATCGAGTTGACAAGCAGTAAAAAACCGCGGGCGTTTTTTGTCTTACCCGGGTAATTTGAATGGTAAAAAACAAAAGAAATCTTTTCACGCCACTGATTCCTACCTCATCTTTAGCAGCTTTGCCATGTAACCGCACACTTTTACCGGCTCATTAACGCCGTGTCGTCTGGAAAGGGGTTGGAGTCATCCGGGTATTTTCGGTTTTTTTATTCTTGCTTCCGTGTATATGTATACGGAACTTTTGTGATTTTCGCCCAATTAACTTGTTCTCTTTTTATTCTTTTGTATCATAAATATATTTTTGCTTGGGGGAGGAAATACAACAAGAATTCAAGCACTCACGCCTTTGATGGCTTTCGCGGGCTTTGTTTTCGGCGGGGGTTTTAAAATTTTTAAAGGAGATAAATAGCAGTAGCATACAAAGAAGTTGTTTTCTTCTTGAGAACTTTATTCATGAAAAGTAATATATTTTTCATCCCAACTAATTAAGGATTTCGGTCCAAGGTATTCCGGAAGAGGAAATTTTTTATATGTTTTTAAAAAGCGCGCGCTTTTGGCTCGAACAAAGATTTATTCAGAGCGGAAATTACTACTCTTGCATGTTTTCTCTTCTTAAGAATAATGATACAAAGAAGATTTGAAAAATTCTTTATGATATGAATACACATGAGACTTGTTCATCAAGAGGTAATTTGGCTTTATCAACTTTCCTTCCTCCAGCTTAATATATTCTTATTAGAGACGAGGGAGAGAATAAAAATGAAAATAATCTATGACTCTATATGAAACTCTATGGCTTTTTTGTTTAGTGCCTGTCAAATGTCATGTTGAAGACACAAGAATGTCTTCATATGATTCTATTATTTTTTATTACGTTTTATTACCGTAAGTACCTTAAGTACACAAGAATACAAATACAAAACTAGGAGCGACTCTGGCTTGTTCGACTGCATATGCTCACTAATGGTGAAAGCACTAAAGATATCAACAGTAACATCAAGAAAAATCACCTCTTCAATTACGCGCATTAGTAGGGTTTTTCTCCTGTATGGTACTATTTCTTAAGGTGCGCGAGAGGGGCGCGGGAGAAAGAGATGACATGTGCCTGTGGCGTTTTGTTTAGTGCATGTCAAATGTCATAGCCGATTGCCGACCCCGATACCACAAGTAACAAGCGAAAAGCGGTTACTGTGTGTCCAACGTATCTGTAAAAATTACTCATCAGTTCGATATTTATTTATAACATTTAGTATCAATAAATCTTTCAATGAACATATCACAATTCTTGCGATCCACCACTTTCTGCTCAAATAAGATACAAGAGTTTCGAAATTATGAACATGTGACTCAGAATTCGTGCATGCGGCTAAATTAAAAAAAGAGAAATTTGTCTATTTGTACCATGTGGATTAGTTAATTGTGGTGAACGATGAAGACTAATTATACCACAACTCACACAATGCAACCTTTCAACCAACTTTTTTGGTAAGCAAACTGATGACACTTCACATGATTCATAGACAACCTTCATTTGTTGGCATCACGGACTACTTGTATTAACTTTTGGCATTGCTTTCCATTAGTTTTTTTTTTCAATTTTGGTGTTTATTGCACCTATATCAAACCCGGTCTCATCCAAGATGAAACCAATTGTACAGAGAATCTTCAAGGTGCATTAAAAATAATGTCGAATCTTACTCTTATTTTTGAGAATGATCGATTATATACTATATAGCTTCATTTAAATTTGACATGACCAGTCATTAGGACACAAGTATTACATGATATGAATGACGATTTCATTAGAGAAAATCTATTACACTCTCATCATCATGAGCTGGAGCGGTCAACTTTTGGCCGCCTAATTTGAAACGCTCCCGTTCAAGAACGACAGCCTTTCAAGAAATGTTGAGCGCGGTGATAAAAGGTGAAGGTGACCGAGGATTGGAAGAAAAACCTTTGAACTGGATAACCGCTCCCGGATTCGAGTCTTGCGGCGGCTCCAGATTTGTAACACTCCCAGTAGTACCGATTGTGCACATAATCTTCGTACACAACGGTAGCGTTAGGATCGCAAACTAACTCGTTGCACAGTACAGCAACTCGACGATCTTTCATTTCTTCCAAGGAAACATATTCAGCCAGTTTACTGACCACCTTTCGTTCTTCACGTCTCTCAAGGCAATGGTTGCGGAGAATATCTTTGGTTTGCAGGGCCTTCAGTTGACACACATTGCTGAATCCGTCCTACACGGGAGACTAGAGGTTGACCAACACGAGAGCGTTCAAAATCTGACTCCACGTAACCTGTCAAATTTTGAATTGGGTTGAATGGTTTCATTCATCTCTGCCAGCGGTTCTGTGGTTGGCAGTGGCGGAGTAAGGGGATGTGATTCAATCGAATCCAACTCAACAAATCATGAAGGAGCATTCGCTCGGTTTAGCATCTCCATCAATGATTTTTCTTCTTCGCCGTCTAGGACGGAGGCACCATCAAACGAGTCCTCTTGTTAATATTCCATGACTCTTTTGCGTTAGCAACGACTCTGTTTACGCAACTTACGGAGGTTTGAAAAGAGTCAAAATTGTAAAAACTGTGTCTAACTACAATTCTTTTCAATCTACACTAGTTTAAGTTATTCCATTAGGTCAAGTTTGGCACTGATCAACTTCACCACTCTGCAAATTGTAATTCTGCAATAGCATTACCATCGTACCAAGTACAACAAAAATACCCTTGATCGTAACCCTTAAGGAAGATGTGGAAGCCAAATATTTTCCTCTCTATGTCAACGAAGTTGCGGATTTACTTGATGTGTTCAAGGAGATGAGCTTGAATTTCGAAATCTAAGAAGGAACAGCATTTGGAAAGTTCGAAGTTCTGCAAAAAGGGATAACCAAACTCCAAAATACACAACATATACCTGGTCAAAGGTTTTCTTCGTTTTGATCTCAGTGTGAATGGCTTCCGACTTGTGGCACAGGACGATGCAGTCTTAAAGCCATTGAAGTTTGTGCACACCCTCAATGCAGCGGTTTTTTAACTCGTTCACCAAAGGCTGCAACGTCAAAGCACTTTCGGAAATTCGCGGCTGTATTTACGAATCTTGCATACTTGAACTTCGTGCAAACTTCGACCTGGAGTACTTGAAAAGTTTGGAGTTGTTCAACTTGTGGGAGAATTATACTCCAGAGCAATTGAATCGAGTCTGCACTACTATGAAATGGAGTGGAACAACAAAGTGTAAAGAATTCCGGTAGGAGTTTTCGAGTCTTCTGGGACAGGTCAAGACATTGTATCATTGTTGAGAGAGCATCTAGTCTCCTGACCAGAATATAGTCTAGAGAACGCTCTCGGTTAAATCCGGCTATTATGGATCATATCATACGGATCAGCGGGGTCAAAGGTCAATCGGATATTTTTTAAGATCGTTCAATTCAATAATAGTTACTTTCAAAAATCTCCTAGCTAAAGCTGCCTTTCAACACCGGGTCCCCCGGTTTATTAACGTAAAGACCTCAAGTGCACAAGAATAGACAAAACTAGGGGCGACTTTCGCGTATGCTCACTAATGGTGAAAGCACTAAAGCTATCAGCAGTAAAATCAAGAAAGCGCATTAGTATGGTTTTTCTCCTGTGTAGTACTACTTTTTCTTAAGGCGCGCGGTAGGGACGCGGGAGAAAGAGATGACATGTGCCTGTCATCATCATCTTTTACTCATCATTGTCATTAAGCCTGCACGTCTGTTGTACTTGGAGCCATAGAGTAACTCATTGAGAAAAATCCGTTTTTGGCGGTAAATACAATAAATATTAACATGTCCCTGGTGACATCTCATATGTGGGTTCAATTGAGCGAGAGTAAACCAGGGAACCAGCCAGCGAGTTTTTAACGGTTTGACGTATCCAGATATCCTTGTTTTTTTCATTCGGGATTGTTATTATGCAAGCGGGTACTTATAATATCACGAGCGGAAGTCATAACGAGAACATATGTAAACCGGTTGGTTGTGTATATAATTCAGCGGGTAAAAACCCCAAAATAATTTGGTTTTCCGGTACATGTTTTTGTATAAACTACCCGGTTTAAAATGGCGGGATGTTTAAAAGGTTTATGGTTTTAAGAAGCGACAGGCTTTTAGGGAATTGAGGGAAAAGACAGGGGATGAGTTCATTTAAAAGAATGAGTGAAAGGGTTGCTGTTGTTGATAAAATTGTTGGTAAAAACCCGGGTCTTTTGAATAGGAGTGTTTATGCATGTGCAGTAAAAAATATTTATGTTTGTAGCTGACTTTGATGTTTACAATGTTGGTCGAGATGTCCTTGGTGACTGGTTTTGCAAAAAGCCAAAAGAAAGCATTGTGTCATAAAAAGAAGAGCAAAAAGACTGACAAGAGAGAAAGGAGAGAAAGTGAAAGTGATTTCAGTCCGCTGAAGCGCGACAGTCGTAAAAGCGAATGAAGCGGGAATTTAACAGGTCGGAGAAGCGCGCGGGCGGGAAACCATTTGAACCAGACGCTTGTTTCTTCCCAAGTTTTGTTTATCTCCATGTTTTTCTGTTTGTATACAAAGAGAAAATCTCTTCAACTTTTCAAAGTCAATGTTATCTTTCGCGGTTCTGGTTGTCATTAATCTAAACGAGGGAAGCTGAAGCTTCGGGACTTTTCTCTTGGATACTTGAGGGGCCAAACGGCTGTAAGTAATCGGTATTGAAGCCAAGAGCGACGTTAAACATTGCAATCCCACCAATTATCACTGATGAGACAAACTTCCAACCTGCTTTAAGGTTAGGTTTAGGTTAGGTTAGGTTAGGCTAGGAAGCAGCGCGGCGCTCATTATCGTCATTACCGAAACGACCTCCTGGAAATTAATTCGGACACGTCAACAGGAAAATGGAGACATTTGTTCCTTGCCGCCCTTCTCCTCCACTTATACACGTATAAACCCAGAAATACTTGGGCTTGATTTCAACGAGTTGCGTGACCCGCTTCAATAAAAATCCCAGTGGTTTCCCAATCACACTTGATTTAAATTGCACTTCCAATGTCTTGTTCAACATGCCATAAAGTAATCAAACTGCGCGGGCATTTCAATTTAGAAAGGGCGGGAATTTACCCGCCACTTAAAATCTACACCGGGCTTTGAAATACATACACGTAAAATGTAAACGTGTGGACTAATATCCCATTAAATCGCAGTTAAATAATTACAAGAATTTTCCGAGCGGAAGTTAGCCTCCAATTACGCCATTACATGAAATGGTGGTGAAGGCGCGGGTAAATTGAAATGTTATTTGAACCGATTTCTCCCGCCTAATGACACAGGAAAAGACAGGAACTTCTTTGGCATGTCAGAAGTGATTGGCGCGAACCCCTTTGGAAATTTGGCTTTGAAAGTGTCACGTGTCCGAAAATATTTCGGGACCAACGGTCAACCGAAAAGGTCCAAACGGTACTTCCGGTTTCGATTTGGTTGGACTGTTTCTAGAAAGGACACCGACTCAACTGGGGTTAGCCTTCCCAAAACCGTATATTGTTCCAAACGGCACTTTGCTCTAGCATAATTTAATGACTTTGTCAAAGTGTCCGAAATGACCAAAAATACCCGGGTATTTTGATTACGCCTCTCGGGACATCTTTGGTCAGTGGAGATAAACAAAGCTCACTTGCCTTAAGGACATTTCATAAAACCCGGGTAAATTGAATTCCATTACCGTGCTGTATGGCTTGAGGCCCGATTTATATTACGTGTATCAAAGTATGGTTTACGATAAGTCGTAAATTGGTTAGTATCCATAGGAAACGTAGAAAAAATATTTTATGCCCAACATTTGAATGTGTCCGCTTTTACACGTCCTCAAGTAGTTTTCCCGCCGAAAGCAATAATGCAAAAGAAAATATATACTCAACTACCGAAATAAATTCGGAGCCAACTGGACACCCCTTTCGCCGAATATGTAATCAATGTTGACTTATCTCTAGCTTATTTTACGCGCGAAAAAGGTGGCGCTATTTTGGGGGAAATTTATGTTTCCCGCCAAAGGGTTGAGTCTATTTTATTTTTTGCTTTCACCGAAAATTGAATAAGAAAAACATGGACAATCCTACGGATTCCTTGGAAATTGATCCCAGATTGTACACTTTTTAAGCTGGGTTTTCACCATCGCCTCTGGGTTTTATTGACCGTGTCTTGAGTGAAAAGCTTTTCAATTCCTGAAAATTCGGTTCCAATTACGAGTTTTTTAAACATGAAAGAAAAACACTTGAAATAAGCTGTCGAGGCCAGCAAACTGCAAGTCCACTTTGTCATATCGATGTCGCTGGGCGAGGGAAAATCTTTTGAAAAAGCCCGGGTAAACTCCCGCCTTTGGGGAATGTAAATTATATCTTTTTGAAGACGATTGACAGAGAAGGGACTGAGGGGTGGACAGGGTCATTTCGGTTTATATTGAGGACGAGAAATGGAAATGTAATCGAGGATGATTGACACCCATTGAGCGCACAAAGAGTTTTCAATGACTCGGACAAAGATTGTTGGCTGGACGTCGCGCGTCCTTGTTATTATATTACGACGAGTCCAGCTGTTGACAGGGGAAATTCGGTTGACAAGAAGACGGGGTCGGTTTGCGGCATGTTGGAAATTACGCAATTTGTGTAAGTTGGTTTGTAATATATTTGTATTTGCCGCCAAAGTGATTTTTAGTCAAAGACTTGCCCATGTTGTACCTACACGAAGTTTTACTACCGGAGCAGCAGGAGTTGCATGGCATTAGATGTCCTTGGGGACTTGAATTATTGTGGAAAGAGATTTTTTTTCACCCTTGGATGGCGCCAACTTTAATTTGACGAGGAGGAGCGCTTTTTTCACTAAAACAGTAAAATAACATGCTTTATCAGAACCAAATCATCATGGATGGAATCTCTCCTCTTGGAGGTCGTAAAAATGCGGGAAATAAAAAACGCGGGAGAAACGTGATTGCGGAGACAATCAGTGAGTAGCAGTTTTTCGGTTTGTGTACTAAACGCTTCGACACGCTTCTTTCCAAGGAGGAAATAACAAACACGAATAGGAAATGGGACACTGATTTGGTGGAATTTTTGGAGAAGAGTCGCTGGAAAAAAGCTTGATGATGATGAGAAATTCGGAGAGGAGAAGGAGGGTGAATTAGATTGACTTTTCCCGGGTTTTTTCTCTTCCGGCTGAAAAGAAGAAGATTATTTTTTTCACCCGGGCGCGACAGGTTCAGGAACCAAGAGTCAAGTCAATTGAACGCGGCGCTGTCGATCTCAGTTAATGTGACCATTTCCGGATTTACGACCCGCAGCGTTTCTCGAGAAGTAAATAGAAATTTACGGCCTGGAGCGATTGAATAGAAAGGTGTGACCAGAAGTCGCTGGTCAAGCGACAGATAAGTTTACGACTGAGCGACACCACGCCCTCTGGCGGTTGGAGAAAGCAAAAGGTTTGGAGCTTTCCGAGGTCAGATGACCTCCGAAATGCTGTCGATTTATCGCTTGCGGTGTGTGGAAATGGCGGGAATTTTTCATTTTTATGGCGCCAAATGCAAAAATATGATGATTGTAACATATCACCGTCATTTCATGCTAAACAATGGTAAACGGCCATAAGGGGGTGAAAAATCAAGGCGATTTGCGTAAGCGGGCATATTATTATATGCCACCGAATTTATGGTGAAAGCCCATTTGTCTTGATCCAGGTTGAAGCTCATATGATATTTTTCCATGATACTTGATACAAACCAAAGGGATAATATGTATCGTCACGGTTGATTTGAATAAGGGGAAGTGTATTGAAATATATGCGAGTTTCAAAATACCCGCTCGCTTCACTCGATGGTCATTACCGCTGATGACCATAGATTTGACAATTTTTTATAAAAAATCTCTGGTGATAAAACACTAGCTCATGTAGCAATTTCAAAGGCAACCCCAAATATCAAAGGATGGGCGGAGAAAGTCTTTCTGTCAGGGACCAGTCTTTTGTCACTGACAGAAGACGTGTGGCCAGCATCAAAAGAAAAAGTGGACAAGAGATAAAAAAAGATGAGGTTAAAACAGTATGTAATGGGGAATCTATTCAGTTGATATGTTTTTTTTGAATTTGAATCTCCCGCGCGCGCGGACCTCAGTCTCCAACATCTGTGACCGACAGCTTCATCCCTTTGCCTCTCATTAAATATAAGTGAGTTCGAATTTGTGTGTTTTTTTGTCCTTCATTTCGGACACTGTAAATGGGGTAAAAATAATAATTTTTGTGATGCCTGCTGCGAAGAATTTGTATTGTTATTCAGTCAGTCTTTTGTCCTGCCAGCGGCAACAGGATTATGTTGAGTGAGTCGAATTCCATACGCTTCACATCACCGCTTTTGTCAACTACCGCGCGGTGACAAAAGAGGCTCTGATTTGATACAATTTGGAACAGATACCGATGATCACAAGGCTGGAGAAAGAGGATGGAGCAAAAACTGAAATTGTCGCGTGTCCATCGATACAAATTCAAGCGAGCTCAAGTGACCAAAGCAGTGGACAAACGAGGGATCGAACGATGCTCGTCTCTTCTTGTCCTAATCATGTAATGGCCGCTCGAACGGTTGTAATAACATTTGCTTCTCAACAAACTCAATTTGTATCCATTGTCCAGCGGACGGACGTGGTCGGTTTGTATGTATTTGTATATGCGAGTGGATCGATGATGTCCCATCGGAGCTGGACAAAAGGCCTTTGTTGAGCAGAGTGGACGGCGGACAGTGTGCCTAATGGACTCTGTCACTTGAGGACAAATTCCGTGGTCAATAAAGTGTGACTGGTAGTTAGTCATGCAGGGATATCTTCATTTGGAAGTCACAGTGCGGAAATTATGGGGGAGGGGTGGGGGCGAAGCCCCACCGCTCCGCGGGGAGCGGGAGGTTTAAATTTGGCACTTTTAAAAATTATGCTATACTTTAGTGCCGTTAGAACGGTTCTTCCATCACGAAGACTGCATTGTTCAGTTCAGATTCACATCTCCTCTGGTCTTCTCGCTTTGATCCATCCGCCGACTTTCCCTCATTTTCATTAGTCTCTAATCACATTAACATTACACAAGCAAGACATAGATGCGACTGTCACCGCGCCTTTTAAAACATGTAGCCTTAAAAGAGCAACACGTTTCGAAGATGCACACGTGGCGAAGTGGCTCCTCATTAAGACGCATTAACAACGGGCACGAGTTCGCATCCAGCCTGACGCAAAATTTATGGCTTTCTCTCAAGATGATGATGATGATGACATTCGAGACTTGATTTAATTCATACGCATCTTTCACAATCCTATCTTCCACACTAATTTACCAAAGATGCATCAGCGGCCTCCTCAAGACATGCCATATTTGGACAAACTCTCGATAATTTAATCATGCTTAATCAAAATGACCCAGGCGTTTACAACTTTACGGCTCCTGACAAACAAGAATCTCTCCGACTTTCAACTCTATGACACCACATTAAATTTTACGAACCGTTTCGATATAGCGGCATTTTCAAGACTGACAAGGTCGTAAACTCGGTGACATCACCCGCGCGCATTTCAAATGCATTGTCAAATCCGTGTTGTCAGTTGTGTCCTTGTGTTGTTAGTTTAAATTATGTCGTCATGGGCCACATAACTTGGACCTTGTTCTCCTCTTTTTGACGTAGGCGTAAGTCGTAAACTTGGGAGACAAAGCCCATAGCAAAAGCCACCCTCGTATTTTCAGTAAAGCACCCCTCGTCATTTGACAGCTTGTACTTTTTAATCTCTTTTCTTCCTCTTCCATGATGATAATTAAGACTGTGCAATTTTTCACCAATTTTTCCAAACCCTTAACCTTGATGAGGGTTCTAAAAGTTTAC
>JAQGBJ010003932.1:0-11348 GCA_034698345.1 Sphaeridia pumilis | reverse complement strand
TAGCCTGGTTGAGCATACTTCGAGAATCGCCATTCAGTGCCATTGATGTGAAGTTGTCCCGCTCTGTAGAAGACTTTGGAATACTAATATAGAACAAGTGTTGCAAGTTTGGCTTTCTCTTAGGCCTTTTGCGCCTCCTCAATGTCCCGTAGGGATTGTTCATTTCTCGTTCTGTGGGCTCATCCGGTAGTTCAGGTAGCTCAAAACTTGAGCATGTCTGTTTTCTCTTCTCTCTTCTAACACTCTCTTTGCCAGAAGAGGTTGAGGCGACTGGATCACCTTCTGTCGTCTGCTTTCTTCCTCCCCCAGTCGTCTTAGACCTCGGTTTTGGCACGGGAGGTGCAACGAACGTTACTTGTTTCTTAACTTGTCCTTTTGTGCCTTTAACTACTTCGGCACCCATGCTTCTTTGCGTTTTCGGTGGTACCACAATTACCGATTTCAATTTTGGCGCCGGCCCAGGTTCCGGTTCATCCCTCAGGCCAAGTTGTAGCATATATCCTTCAGCTTCCTCTCCGAAGCTTTGCATGTGTGCATCATTATTATCCTTCGGAACTTCTCTCTCGGTCGTTCCAGTAAAAACAGTGATTTCTTTGCATCTCGGCAGAGATGGTTTGGTGACACACAATCTCTGATCCATTTTGTCACTTTTACCTTCAACTTTCTCTGGTTTCCTCGGATTAGCTTTTGGTGAGCCATACTTGTTCTGGTTCTTTTGAAACGGCCTCAGTCATGTCTATCAACTGCATCCCCACCGGTACCTACGCCCGACGGTTCAGCTACACGGTCAGCGCCACCTTCCGGCGTAGCTGACACCTGCCGCCTCGACGGCTTAATTGGCCTCTCAGGGGTCTTCTTCTTAGGCAGCTGTTTCGGTGTTTCGAAATTTTCTTTCTCAGGCTCTTCCAACGGCTCGTCTTCCTCAGCAGACTCAAATTCCGAGTTGCTAATGGCTGCTTCAATCTCCAGCACATCTTCATCGGCCTCCGATGCACTTTCATCAGTAGTCCCGTCGATCTGGACGGAAACATTTGGAGTTTCGAATGATTCTTCCATTCCTGCTTGAGGCTCAGTTTCTTCATGTGGCCCCAAAATAGCTTTTATGCCGTCAGTGACATAATCAAAGCTTCGTTCGACAAGCTTCTTGCCTTTGCTGCTGTCAGTGTCGTCTACACATTTATTTCCATGGCTATGTGCCTTGGACGGTCCAGGTTTCTCCCTTGAATCCTGAGATCCACATTCCATTTGTGCTCCTTCCGAATCCTCGTGTAAGGCAGCAAGTTCATTATCAATTATAATGTCTAGATTCTGAAACTCAAGTCCATGTGGGACTTCAAGATCCTCATCTTCTTCTTCAGACTTTTCCGCTTTCTTCCCTGAGTGCTTCATTACGAGCTGTCTGCTTTCACCTCGGTAGTCATCATCGTCCTCAAAGTGAACTTGGCGTGAATGACTTTGGCCATCATGTCCACTAGACCCATGGCTCCTTGCATCTGCTCCGTGTGGTTCATCTTCATTGGAACTATATAACCTGACAGTTCTTGAACTGGTTGGCTTTTCACTTGT
The DNA here is from genome assembly GCA_034698345.1 of Sphaeridia pumilis. NCBI lineage: Eukaryota > Metazoa > Arthropoda > Collembola > Symphypleona > Sminthurididae > Sphaeridia > Sphaeridia pumilis. The sequence continues at coordinate 9,782 of JAQGBJ010003932.1, read as the reverse complement.
ACGAGTGCTTTCTCCGCGCCCACCACCAGTACGTTTTGTTTCGCGTGAGGTTCTCTTTCTTTCTTCTCCTTCCTTGGTACGTTGCTGCTCTCCTTTTCTTTTGGCAGCTTCCCATCTCTGATCTCTCGTTGTATTTTTCGACGAGCCTGGTCTTACTTTTGAGGTTTGGTTTTGGCATCATATACCTGGTATTGTAATCCTCCCTCAGAATATAGGTAACCCACGAGCATAGTTTCACGTTTGATGGACACATCTTGTATTGGCGATGGTACGTACACTTTGCAGCCGATTGCCCTCAGGTAATTTGTATTCGGCCTTTCTCCAAACATAAGTTCATACGAGCTTCGAGGCTCCCTTGCACGACTGACAGCTTGTTACGTACATGAGCGAATGTTTGAGCCAGTGTTCCCCAAAGTGTATTCGGTATTTCAGTTGACGTACCGATACGCTTCACATGCGTTATTAGTGCGTCCAGAACCGATGATGCTCCATTTCCAAAACTTTCATTCCCCTTCATGTCCATTAATTCAATGTGTCGCGAATCCAGTGCTCGAGTCATTAGTCGGTTTATACTTGATCCCGATCTGATAGTTTCTGCCATTGTTGCGTTAAGTCCATGCTTGTTCTTGAACATGGACAGGTAGCCAATGATTGTCTTCGCCAGAGCGTGTCCTGGCAGTAGTATGTCCACTACTATAAATACAGTTGCTGCATCCATCAGCAACAACAGCCTGTCTCCGCCGTCCACTTTGTTCAGCTCTTTGAACTTTTCACAGACTTCAAAGTAGAATTTTTCTCCAGGTCGTAATTCACTTTCACGGCCTTCAATCAACCTGAACGGTACCTCCAGTTCAGTACTGCATCTCATGCAATTCGAGTAGTTATCTTCAAACAGGTGTTCACCCATTTCTGCCATTCCATGGAACCTTGTATTGTCGATCAGACGTACGTCCATGTGTGCAAACCGACGATGAATCAAATTTTCTCTTGTCGAAATCAGCGTTTCCTTCTCAACACTTACCCGATGTGCTAAATGTTGCACAATGTGTTCCGCTGGCGTGATTGGCCAAGCCATCATGATGTGAAGTTTGTTTGCTGGTAGCGAATATACAGCTGTTCGCTCATCATTTCCTTTAACAAATCTGGACCCAAATTTGTTCTTGTAAACTGTGTATCCATCTTGACAAATTGTAATCTCACTCCAGAGATTTGACCCATTTTCCAGGAAATAGCAATCTTCAAACTCTTCTTCTTCATAGACGTTAAAAGATTTCCAAAACTTCACCACGGCTGTTCCCATTTTCTTGCATTCAACTTCCGACAAGTCCGCAAGTTCCAACATTATTGGCGTTTCTAGCTTTCTAAGCTCTTTGAATCAATGTCTCTGTCCAAAACAGTGGTTTGAGGCTCCGGAATCGTCAACGACGATATACTCATTTTCGAAAAATTCTTATCTTTGACGTACAACAACGTCATGGTTTCTCAGGAACTCCGGGTCGAACATGACCCCCGCTGGCATGCTCCTGTTTACATCATGGATAGTCAATGGCGGGAACTCATCTATGTCCTTTTCATCATACGGCGGAATGTATCCTGATCCGGCTTGCTTCTGCAAATTCATTTGAGCCAGTTGATCCATTAGACATGTTAAATCATCTTCTGTCTGCTTTTGCTGTTCCTCTGACAAGTAACCGTACTCTTCATCTACAACCAACACCTTCGCATGCCCTCCAAAGGACGCTGACACAGTTCCAGTGTCAAAGTCAAAAATTTTACGGCCTCCACTTTCTCCAAATACAGCATGGCCTTCCGGCGTTTCCAACGCTCGTCCATTTTCAGTCGCTGGCGGCGGCAACTCATTCAACAACTGATCCAAGTCCGGATCATCAACTTCATCACCTGCAGGAATAACATCGGCCCTTTCTGCTGTAACTTGCGACGTCTCGTGTCGCACCTGTGCTTGCTCGTACACAAAGGTCAAGGGTTGTTCAGGCAAACTGTTTCCGTTTGCAACGTAGCCCAGAGCATTTCCAGCTTCCGGCCCTAATTCAGTTCTTTGAATCGTTTCTTCTGATTGATTCAATGCGGAGGCCCCACCGGCCTCATCCGATCGCAACAAATTGTTATCAATTCCGGCATTATTATTCTCATCGATTCCGGCAACGTCTATATCTGAAGACCCCGTGCTCACTAAATCGATTTCCATCGGCTTCCGACTTCTTGTGCAGCTCCTGCTCCGGTCATCATATGGGTGAGAGCGGTCCCTTCGACATTCACTAGTGGAAGGACCAGGGAGATTTCTTCTTTGACGCATTTCGTAATTGGCGTCGTGTCCATTATACTGCTGTCCTTGTTGCTGTTGCTGGTTTAATTGGCATTGACCGGGGTAATCTGTCCATGCGTCCAATACGTTCTGCTCATTTCGGAGGTAGGCTTAAAACCTGCAGAGGTGTCGACTTGAATTATATTCCGTCCTTCCACGGAAACGGATGATGCTGCAGTCTTCTTCCATCATCAAGTATAACTCTGCGACAATATTCTGAGAGTATGGAACATGGACCGGACTAGATTTAGAAGATACGGGTGCTCTGGATCAATTCGCGCTCGAATTCGTACGGTCCCATAGCCAATGGCGTAGTACACTTCTCCATTTGCTTTCACCGGGTGTAAGGGTGAGGGAAAGGCGGTGTAGGTGACAAATGCCGCCCTTTCTCCACACATATTCCTTTGAGCTCCACTGTCCACGAACCAGCTTAAAGACGTGCTAACTGCCTGCACTTGCCTCAGCATAAGGGCTGGAACTGTTTCATTTCGTATCATCCTCGCATTAATTTCAAGTTCACCTTGTCTTGTTTCTCCTTTCACTACTGGAACTCCAGGTAAGTGGATGTAGACTGCATTTCCAGACTTTGTGATGTTATAACCAAACCTCAATAGGGGCTTCTCTGATACGGAGTTCGAGTGACTTGGAACGTATAAGCTCTCGGTTAGTAATTTCGTGGCCCAACAATCATTAGACTCGAAGTCCAGTTTCAAGTCGCCGATTCTATAGACTGCTCCTGCTGTTTCCTCCGTGATACGCATCGTGCACGGTACAGGAAACTCCCGATAGTTGTGAATCAGGTCCTTCTCCTTGCAGGTATGATTTTCAAGTGTACAATTTAACGTCCACGGTGTTGTCATTTCGAAGTGACAATTCCCAGGGATGCCATTCCCACGCCCAGCCACAAATTCAACTCCACTTCGTACTGGATTAGCAAAATTATTCTCAGCTGAGAAAGTTGTATCTTATGCAACTGGTGCTTTCTCTTTGCCAACTTCATGATTTTTATGATCAGCAACTGGTGACATAGGCACATAGTCTGGTGACTTCTCGAAGTCCGTCGATTCCGACCTCCAGTCTGGTGATATCGGGCTGTATCATGTTGATGCTGTAGGTGAACCTGGACTGTAAACTGCAAGTGACGAAATTGTGGAACTTGGTGTAGCTGGTACAAAAGGTTCGCTTTCTTGACTTTTCAAGTCCATTTCTTCGTCGTCACATTTACTTTCCCCAGTGAAAGTATCTCTTTTCTCAACACTGTCAACACTGGGCAGCGTTATGGCTTCCAGATCCGACAGTATATACACCTGAAGAAGCTGAAGCCAAATTGTTCTCAGTCCTCCCTTTCCCGTCAGCGCCATCTGTTGTCACCTCAGTGGTCACGGCTTTTCAGACAGTATATACACCTGGAGTAGGAGCCGACCACAAAAATCAACTTCGTCATCGTCTGACGACAAAGTTATTAACTTGATTCTACACGACTTAATTTGTCTTCCTTGTCCAGGGTAAACTTCTCCATCAGAGAAATGATCTTCTGACTCTAGGCTTTCACTCCTCTCACCTCTGGGTAAAGGCGCCACCACCGCTTGCGGCGCTTCAGGAGGCCTCGTTGGTCCTTTAGGTGCCTCACCAGCATCCACACTTCTAGGAGCACCTGCGTCGTCAACCCCGGTACTTACGCCCGGAGCCAACCGCCGACGGCCTCGACCGTCCATAGGGCCTATTCCGCCAACAGCCTTCGCCTCCAAATTCCCAAATAACACTTTGTTATCTCCAGGGAAAACTAGCTTTCTGCTCACAGACTTCTAGTGTCTCAAAACCGGTTTTTCGAATTAACAATTTGTGGAAATAATCTTTCCTGGGCCTTCTTGAACAGTTAAACTCGCATTAACTTTCAGGTCCTTGTCCATGCTGGAGGCACCCTGCTCAGACATTTCAGTATCTTCATTTCTGACCACATCCTTCGTTATCGGTCCAAAGCTTCCGTTGGCGATAGGTAGCTTCATGTTGTTCAAAGCACGAAGGCTTGTCCATACTTCAAATGCTGATCCGTTCCAGTTTAGTGTTGGGACGTCCTCCTCGATCCCAAGGAGAAGCAGGGATTTCGCACGGATGTCTTGCAACCGCAAACATCCGTGATGAGTCGTTGTCATATCACTCTTGATATGGTCTTCAAGTTGGAGCTCCCGCAATACACGACTCATGTCCATTGCCCATGTACTGTAACTTCCCTTTGTTAATATTGGCAGGTTAATGGCAATGGTGTCGCGGTCCGTCGACCAGAACAAGCCGTTACTTTCATGTTGCTCTCCGTTAGAGATTCAGATAGACAAGTACTCTTCCGGCGTCTGCCCCGATCTTGTCCATAGACAATCTCTGCGGTGTCGCTGTTGGATGTGTTCGTGAGGATTGGAAGTGGTATTCAAGGGAGGCGACGCGCGATCTCAGATGATGTTACGTAAGTTGGCACTCCTTAGCAGTAAAGGTTTATTTAAGGTTTACTTGAGTTTTACAAACTCCTCCTTTTCGACGGCATGAGAACCAGAAGTCAAGCTTTGATGGGTTTTAATGCAGCATAAATTCATATACACACTTTCATGTTGAAATAAAATACCGCGTCTGCATATCCAACTTGTTGTCGACTTATAAAATGGAATATCTCGTCTTCAAGAATTTACATCCGCAATATTCCATATTGTAGACTATACATAAACTTTGTTGTTGGATTGAAATAAAAAAGATCAAGAGTACATTTATCAATTGTTTTTCAATTGAAACCAAGTTCGAATTCGACTTTTTGCCATGGAGTTAGCACAATGTCTGGTTCGTACGCCAGAGCCTGTAAAACCTTCCCGAACCAGTTTACCAAAGTTTACTTTTGCTCTTGATCATATCGCCAGGCTCACCCTAGTCCCTGCTGCAGTTGTCCGGGACGTGAAAATTCTTGGCCCTTCCTGGATCTCATCAGCTTCATTCAACGGTCACAGAAATTCACATGCTGACTTCCACAACCGAGTTGCTGAACTACATGATCCTCGTGTCATAAACCATTACTCTGTAGTCCAGCAAACCGCCAGGGTAACTTTCACAAACATGGAACACAATGGTTGAAAATATGAACGTGATTTGTACACCTGCGTTCATTACATGGTTGCCAGCATGAGAATGTAGGTTTCGGGTGCTTCAAAAATGAAAAAGTCTGATGGAAATAATTTGTCGTGTGAACGTGAGCCGCACAAAACAACGTGTGTCATCTGCTGATTGCACTATTCGACCAAGCTATTGTGAACAATGACGACTTGCGGTCGCGACAACGCCATGAAACGCATAAGTGCTGAACATTTCTCTGAACCTTCTCTCCATCAACTCATTGTTTGTTTTTCAAACATGTTATGTTAAATGCCAACGCCTTGGTTTATAAAATTTATCATTCTTGGAATTGGCATATGATTCGATGTCTCCTGCAGGAATTGCGTATGGTGAAGTTGGATTCGGCATGAACGGGCTCCTCAAAGTTTGAACGGCTGTGGCTGATGGTTCCAAGGAAAAGCAAAAACAGTTAGGTTGACTTCGAGTGGATGAATCAGTTTCCAATGAATTTTGCTGAATTCCATGTATATCATCCACCACACCGCATGTTGATTTCTTATTTTGCACTATCCAATTTGTTTTCTTCTGTTAACAAAGTACACATTGAATTTCTAAATTGAACTTCCTTCCATTGGATCAAAATTCTGTACCATTCGTTGACTACCTCCAAAATGCGAACACAGAACCAAGCTCTCCAGATGTATCCAGTGCTCAAGGGCTAACTCCTCTCATCCAAGGGAAAGAATGGTCATTTTTCGACTTGAATGGACAGGCGGAATTTGGTTCTGCGTTCGAAGGCATGGGAAGTAAGTTATTATCATTAGTAGTTGTAACTGTTGTCTTCTAACGATAGAGAATGCAGAAAATGTTGCCCAGTGTTTCATTTATCAATTCTATACAGACTACTACTGCAACCCCCACTGGTCTTATGACACGTGCCTCGCAAGCGGTCAATGTATTTTTTATCTGTCTCCCAGGGACAGCGGCATCAACTTTGCTTGAAGAGAGGTATCACTGCCAAAGCCATGGGAAGGTTTGCCCCGGTTTCTTCGACAAGAAATTCACTGCAGTGACTGAATTGGTTCAACCAACCAGCAGTCCGGCCGATCCGGATTCGTCCCAAACGATGTTCCGATTGCAACTTCTCCCCAAAAGTCACCACGCCAAGACGAATCAAGTCTCTTAATCACAGTTGGTGGTTGCTTCATTGACAGGTAAATACACTTCAGGAGACATGGAATGATGTGTATGATTGACTTATTTGTAATTCATATGGAATTTAAGTTGCAGCAGTATCCATTATGATTTCCGGAATTCTATGTCTCAAGTTGGCCCGAGGACGATTACGTCGTCAGAGCAACCACTTCCTGAACAACTGAACGCTGTTGATTTCCGGAGCTTCCTCGAGCGTCATCGAGCAAGCCGTCCTGAAGATGACGAAGCTCGCGGTCTTCTTACGCCATCTTCTGGTTCGATTGCAAATCAAACCTCCAGCCGCCATCCAGCAAATTCCCGCTTAACAGCGCTCCAGACTATTAGTCGTGAACAGATTCCTCCATTTCACGTTCAGATAGGAGTCCTGACTCGGACCTAATTCATGAAAATGTTCAGATGAACAATAGAATTAGCGAGTATCACCTGTCTGTTTACGCTTCAAATTTGGTTCCCGGACTTGTTATAAATTTACGCATTGTGTGTGTGTGTTCATTACAGTTAGCAGGCGAATTTAATTTTTATATCGAAATCATTATTCGCAGATGACTCATACCATTGTTGATTTCACACATTAGGAATGTATTATGAAAAAACTTTCACAATAAAAAGAATTTTCCGTTTACGTGAAGAGTATCGCGTATCCTTTCGCAATGTGCATACCGTTCACTCTTTGTCTCTCCCGTTCTCTGCTCCGCGTTTATCTACAAGTGCCACCTTTGCAGCGTCGGTGGAGTCACATGCTAAGGGCACGACGCTGCATCGGTGGTACACTCTCGTCTACTACTCATTTGGACTAGTCTTGAGCTTCAACAATGGTAGAAGTGCTCCGAGGCCCGTTAGGACAGTAACCTTGGTGCCGAAGACATTTTGCTCAAAATGTTCTAAACTTTCTACGATCGCAAGCAGTTCCAATTCTGATATCGTGTACTTTTGTTGATGAGGGATTAGTCTGCGGGAGAAGCAAGCAACCAAGCGTTGATCCCCCTTCATCACCAATATCCTGTAGTATTATCCAGCGACCGCGACAGTTGAAGCGTCATATTGAAGAATGACCGGCTTCTTGTAATCAAATTTAGCCGATATCGGCGCTTGAATAAGCTTGTCCTCCAACTGTCGGAAAGCTTTTTCCTCCTTTCCACCCCGTTTCCCAATCTTGTCTTGCTTCAACAAATCAGTTCATGGTGCCGCTAGCGTTGCAAATCCTTGACAAAATCGAATTTCCCTTTTGACGTGCTTTCTGTTTAGTTTTTACACGCTCGCTCCCTTTATAGATCAATTCCGGTTTAAGAGCTTCGTTAGCCAATTTTTTATTAATTTCTCAGACGCATGCGGAATGCGGAGCAATCTTGGAGCCAGGACTCGTAAGCTCGATTCTCCTTTCGCATCTTGCCGATAAAGTGCTAAAAAGGTACAGCAAGAAACAAAAGGAGAGCAAGAATGTAGCGTGGCCGGAACGACTACCAACGCTAATTAAAGATGCCATCCGAAAGCTGAACGAGCGCAATGGATCTTCATTCCAAGCTATCAAGAAGGCCATCAAAGACCAGAACTCTTATGCCAAGAAGCTCGCCCCTTTCATCGGCGAGTACTTGAAGTCTGCCGTTAGGAGAGGAATTCTGATCCAGACCAAAGGAAGGTGTATCCGTGGATCATTCGAGCTCGCCGTCAAGCCGGAGAAGACCAAGAAGGCTGCTGGAGAGAAAGAGCACAGCAGCAAACAGCCCAGCAAGAATCGAAGGAAGAAGAATATCGGTATGATTTTCATTTACTTCTTCTAATTCTGGAGCCGGCACTTTTATATCGAAATGCACGATAAGGTAGGGGTAAGCTATGTATATCAGGGGAGGGTAGGGGTTCTGGCAGAAATATCGATATAAAAATAACGAAAAAGCAAGAGTTGCAGGTTCAGCCGGCGGTTCACTTGAGTATAAAAGAGGTCTAAAAGAGCATGTTGTTGTTGTTGAGAGAGGTTAAGAAGGATATTTGCTTGTAAAAAAGGTATTATATACAGTAGTAGTTGGTAAATTATATATAGTTGCCTCCCAACAACTGTGTGTAGTAAGTAGTTTCGACAAAATTCACAAATGTTCGCTGAGTTTGCTGGTAGGTTTTTGAAAAGAAGGAGAGCAAATGTTTTGTTGTTGTTGCTGTCTTGCTTTTTGTGGATGGGACGGCTAATACCGGTTGTGCGTTGCTGATCCGTTCAGTATTAAAACTCGCAATAGCTGATATATGTCGTTGCCATGACAACGAAGTACCAGCAATCTTAGGGTACACTATATTCGGGTTACCACCCTGAAATTTTGTACTCTTAGCACGAAAAACAACCTGCCCAGTAGGGGCGACAGATTGTTTCGATTTTTCGTCTGATCCGCTTTGTGTAAATACAACTGAAGCGAAACGCGCAGCGTCTGGCGCTTAAATATTTCAAGGAGGAAGGCTCTACACCACATATTTTGGCACCTGATAATTAACATTTAAATGAACCGTTTGAACATTTTTTGACACGCTACGTCGTTGTCTGTTGAATACGAGGATTTATCAAAGGAATGGAGATACCACCAACACGTCTTGGCTTAAACGGCGCATAATTTACAAAATGGAATGAATTTTGTCTAACACCCAACCGGAACTTTCCTTCTGATAACATTCGATGCGAGATGGGATACGTCCACGAGACGTGATGAGAATTCGGTCTATAATGTCTTCCTCTACAACAGCGTGACAATCTGACCAAAAATATTCTGGGTCTAAAATTCTCTCTCAGATTTCCAGCCTAACAGCCAACCCTATCAACACTTTGCCCCCTCAACACTTCAAGTCCGATTTTGTTCAAGTGGTTGAAAAAAAGAGCGACCAAATCTCCTCAAATGTTCGGGACATCCAAATCGTTGAAATCTTGCTTAAATTCTGATTGATAAGATGCTAGATAACCCTTCAAAGCTCTGGTGTGTTCCACAAATTTCAAGCTTCGACATGGCATGACCCTCTTGATTTCTTTCGGTTTTGAAGATGTTCCCGATGCTGACGGTTCATTTTCGTTATTGCCGCTGTTCGAGGATGTTTCCCGCTCAAGCGTTGGAACAATCAAGTTTACCTGCGATGATGAAACGGTTGAAAAGTTTTCTGAGGAAATCATTCGCGTGAGAACATT
>JAQGBJ010003931.1:0-11349 GCA_034698345.1 Sphaeridia pumilis | reverse complement strand
AGACGTTTCCATCCGTCTCCTCCACTCGAAGGTTTACAAGTCCAAAGTCCATTTACATTCTACAATCACATGAACATGATACGTATTAACAATACTAAAGACGACAAACATATTTCACTTCTCAAACTCCAGCTGACGTTTTCAACAAACGTTTACAACAATTTTGTGCAGGAATTAACATTGGCTACTAGTAGCCAACGTGTTGAGTTGTTGGCTAACTAATTCTTTCCGTTTATTGTGAAGTTCATTCTTGAATATACACAGTCGTTATACAAATTTGATCAATCCATCGAACAAAATAAATTGGACTATTCTTTGCGGCCAGTATAATTTTTCAGTCCGGAACCTTCACTTAGCGAATATCAACTTAGTGTCATCCATTCACCATTCAGCCGTGGTGACTGTATAACTCAAGATCCCATAAAGTATCTAGTGGCAAACTATATGAAACTATAAGTTCTACAAGAGCCACCGCAGAAAGAGGTTTGCGGCCATGCTCCGTTAATCATCAACTAGTCAGCAGGAGCTCTCCCGTGTTCAGTATTCAGTACCTGCAATAGCTACCTCGAACTTCAACCACAACGGCTTCACGATGGCTTCCAAACTACCACCACAACTGCTACTACTGCTGCTGATCTCTGCAATTCTTCAAAACCTGCGCATTTCTGAAGCTCAAATTCGCGTGCCAGAAAGTAGCCTTTTTGAACAAATCCCATTGGCTCATATCCTTTCATCGCTGTCGAAGTGTCAGCTCTTCGTGTTCCCAGGCTGGCCCAACCGCGCCCTCAGCGCCATCTATCAAAGCCCTGTCGTATTCATCACGAAACACGTGGTAATATCCCGCTCAGCTGATCATGAGCCCATCAACAACCAAACGTTTGGGTTTCGGAGCGGCGGACAGCTCATGGTCGTGAAACATTTGCGCTGCAACGTCAACATGGCGCTAATATCGATTCATCCACCCAACAACGTCCTAACGCCACTCGAAGCGCTTCAACTCTTCAACGCTGCTTTCTACGGCTCCATGTTCAACGGAACTGAGTTAACCACGCCGAACCTGCGTCGAATGAGGAATATTCGCCTCCACCACCATATCAACCTGTTCTTCAGCTCCGCAGACTCTATTCCGGCGCTGTCAGCAATCTCCTCACTGGAGCATGACATCAAACTTCACCATGAGCCTTCGAAGTCTCGGGGCGAGGCGCTCTACACGTTGGACGCTTTAAACACAGTCTTTTATTTCCAGCGAACATACGTCATTGCTGGTTCTCCAGCGGGATTCAGCACTTTCAAGATCGAATTCCTGCAACGTTCCGATCCTTCCGCCTGGCACTTTTTTCTTGCGCAGATGCTGAAATTTGACGCCTGCGCAGTTGCGGCGTGTAACCTCCATTGGCGTTTGAACGACGACTTCGACAACGGAAAACTTACAGTTTGGAACGCTCATCCTCGCCTACCCTTCATGGGACACAGTGTCGTTGAGAAACTTTCGGAAATCATTCGTTCCAGTGACCCGATCGCCGAATATGAAAAACTTGTCCAAGAGGACTTCAGCTGGAAGCAACACCAATTCGCTGCTATAATTCACTGGGGCTCATTCTTGCCGCTAGTCAACGCTTCCGAAGGTCACGGAAGACGCTTTCATCCCTTGTCGCCAGCAGGGTTCGTATCCGACCCCTGGTTGTACCCCACAGGGGAACCTGTTGACGACTTCTTCGCCATCGTCACCAATTTTGACGTTTATAATGCTTACGAGTCGACCAACTTCTTTGGTATCCTCACCGATGGGCAAGATTCACTCACTTGGCTCTTCACCCTGCTGAGCGTCGTGGAAGTTGCGGCAGTAGCGGCGCTCGTCGATACCAGAGCTGGTTGCCCACTTCAGAAGTTCGTTTGCCACGTTGCAACTTCAATGGCGGCGCTCCTGGACCAATGGACTTTTGCTCCTCCGAAGACCCATTTCCAGAAGAACATTTGGTCGAAATCCGTGTTGATTTCGCTATCGCTGGCTTTCGGTTTCATGCTTATCTTGATCAACAACGGATACAAGTCCATGATAGACGCCAATTTCATAACTGCTCAAGAGCTCTGGAAATCTCGATTGACGAACTACAAGGACGTTGGGAACAGCTCGATTCGCCTCTTGGTTGTGTTCAACAGCTACGATCACGACTGCAGCCACCGATGCAACACTTCAACTGATTTGAGCCGCATCAGTAACAATGGTTTTGAAAAACCTTGCAGCAACGAACCAATATGGACGAATCTGTACTATTCGAGTAATTACCCTCGATTCATTTTTTCGGCTGCCCAACTTGCGTCATGCGCCAATGTTCGGGATGGATTGAATATGGATGCCTGTGATCAGTCTATTGAAGCTCGTGGTGGGCTGAACCTGGAGAACGTTCCGGGTTTACAAGCCTTCCAAAACGCCAATTACTTATGCGGCGATCTTGCTCTTGAGGATTTCCTCAGCAGCGTGTATGACAGCAATGGCAGGGGAAATGAGCCTGATTGTCCATACTGCGACCAGGTACGCGAGGAGCCCATCGCCTTCTTTTTCCCGCGCTCTCTCCTGCGTTCCTATTGGCCACTCTTTCTCAGCTGGGGTCATCACGAGGAGGACATCAGATTCGTATACACCGGAGATGTGGAAATAAAACCAGGGCTTTTGGAAAATACCAATCTCGCTGCCTATGTGTTATGTGAACGAGCTCCTCTTGGTCAATGGATGGTCCGCCGGTTGAAGTCATTGACGACCTCGGGTATCGCCGGCTACCTACAAAAACACTTGTTGTCAAAGTACAAGCCGGTTCTTTCGAAGCACATTGGTGACCACCACGAGGACATCGTCTTTGGGAATGATGAGAAAGCTTCGCAGAAACAACCCCAAGCGCTGTCTTTGAACGGTGGCCATGTATTGGTGTCCTTGGCCATTTTTGGCTTTGGGGCTTTAGTGGCTTTGCTGGCCTTTGTTGTCGAAATTACTTTCACCGAGCTTTTGGCAGCGGCATATTTCTCAAAATTTCAAGTGTGCATTATTCGATAAATTGATTCATTTCCGTGACCCTTGAATTTTCAGGTTCAGATAAATTGACTATTATGTGTCTTCACTCTTGATGACATATTACTGGAAATCATTTTGGATTGGGATTTCTACTTGCGAACTTGCGAAGCTCATGGAAACTGCGATCTTTCAAAGGATTCCCACAGCGTACTTTTTGCCAATTCAAGCTCACTACCAACCAGCTCCAGCTAGATTTCGCCATGTTCATCCGGAGTTGTCCAGATTCAAACGGTTTTTGCTTGACTTTCTTTTCATTCTGATCAACTCTTCATCAGCAAACTTGATGAATTAATATGAGATTTTTGCAAGAATCAAAGACACTCTCCTCATCCTCTTATCTTGTTTTTCCAACATTCGAACCATAACGTTGTCATAATGAACGTCGTCATAATCTTCAAAGATTATTATGTCACGCACGCTTCTCTTTTCCCTATGGTTCTTTTGTGTGGACGCTGTGTTAGAGATATTCGCATAATTCATAAATGCACCACAATATGACCCCAGTTGGGCCTCGCCGGATGCTACTAGTTTTCGCCAAAACAATCTCCAACACAGAATATTCCAATCCAATAGGCATCATATTAATTGCTTTCACGTTCAAAGCGTGTCTGTATAGGTATAGCAAACACTATAAGAAAAAGAGCATAAAGTGAGAGCTGAAGAGCTATTCAAGCGAGTGAGTGTTTACCATCTATGACAACTGCCGCCCCAGCAATAATGTCCATACGTAACCAGAAAGTTGTAATTGGAACTGGATCTCCATAGTTCTAGGGCAAGCAAATCTTCCCCTGATGATCAATGATATTTACTGACAGATTGACTGACTGACTATAGGCGTTTATTTGGAAAGCTATAAGCTAACACACTATTGGAAGCGCGTTTGAACTGTAACGACTTTACAGATAAGGGAATCGTATCGGATTATATAAATCGTCGGCAACCCAACGTCCAGTCAGTAGTCACAATTTTCTGAGAAAGTGAGCAGCTCGCTACTTAAAACTAGTTAAAGTCAATCAGCTGTACACGTGGTTCAATCGCTCTCTACAACAAAACTACACAACAGGTGCTTCAAAGCCTGAACTTGAGATACCCAAAACCGGCAACACGACGATTCTTTTTTAGACGTCTTTCAATATCCTTGGCAAGGTGAGTTTTAGTCAGTTTCGTAGCTCGTTAGCATTGGAATTGGTTCCTTGAAGCGGTTTGAGGAGTTGAGAGTCAATCTCATTAGGTGGTTTAATGTAGTCCGCTTAACGACATTCTGGCATGTGTCTATACTGGCTGTGGTGATAGCGGCGAGATTTTGTAACCTTCGCTTTAGTGTTCATTTGTCTTTCAGAAGTTTCCAAGTGCTGCAGCTGCTGCTGAAGTCTCGTTACCGTGTTGGTCAAACTGAAAATTGGGTGGTTCAAAATGGTCGTTTCAAAGGCAATGGTGATGGTGGTGTTGGGAGCCTTGATTGGTGTTTCTGCAGGTAAGATATACATAGTTGATATTAATTTTCCATGGTATCCACCAGTGACTTGGAGGATGAAATGCAGTGTTTTGGGTGGGGTACCTTCGGTTTACATTCTGTCCTTTGTTTTGCAGCCCTCAAATGCATAGTCTGTAACTCGCACCTCAACGCCGGCTGTGACTCCTCTGACCAGCTCCGGTTGAGCAACTTTGAAGTGACCTGCACCGATAAATCTGCCAAGTCCACCAGCCTTAGCCACCACGAACTTGTTCGACAGGATAACAACAGAACTGTGAGCCAGCACACTTATTCGTATTGCCGCAAGACGATGACCACAATTCCTATTCAAGATAATAAAGGTGAGGACGAGGAGTTAATACGATAACATGCATGGAAAAACTGTAATTATAGTATTCACTAGTTGGAAAATCCAATTGTAACCTGGAACGTTTATATCCGACAGACTCTGCAAGCATGGGACCTGATACTCGCGTCGAACGATCCTGCGGATGGGAAGGCGACGAAGCTCCTGGTTGCAAATGGCAAACTTCTTTTGGTGGAATCCAAATCTACACCTGCAAATGCACAACAGATGCTTGTAATAGCGCCGGCTCTGACGTAATTTCACTGTCTGCGCTACTGGTTCCCGTCATTGTGTTCATCAAACAGTATGTGTTCTAAATGTAAGTGGTTTCAAGCGATAGATTTGGTTTTAGAAAGCGTCTAGTGTCAAACGCAACTTCAGTAGGCTATTCATATCGACACGGTAGTATGGTATGAGAAGATTTGCTTGTGTCGTCGTTAGTAAACTGTCTCTGGTTTAACACTTAATTGTACATGTATGTGATTATTATAAGATATGCTGAATGTTGATCATCAAGTTTCAAGGTCAGTAATAAAAGCGCTATAATACCGTTTGTGTCTTCTAAAAGCTCAGGTAAACTCACTAATGAACATTTTTGAAGCTTTTATGATTGTCAATTGCAAGTCAAGAAACAGTAAATCTGTAAATATCTGTAATAAGACTTCCTGACTGAACATTCGTCGTTAATTCATAATTTAGGTTTGAATTAATTTAGTAAGTCAGTAGCAAGAAAGGAAATCCGCAATGCAACACTCATTGTTTACATCTCAAGCAGAAATCGGTAAACAACGGCCTTTTTGCACACGGAGGCTACTCCTAATTGGCTTCCGCACGAGCTCGGAGGCGGAGAGTCGGTTTAAATCAGTTGGCGCGAAAGCGATAGTTTTCCGGTTTAATTTGTAGGAATTTCGGTAAACAATTACCAATCAACAAATCGAACGGGAGCAAGCGAGACGCAATTTTAGCTCGGGTAATTTGTACATTACTGTGAACTTTATCTCGTTTTTTGGTCATTGGAATTTGTGCATGGTTTGACGGTTGACCTGTTGAAGCTTCAAGCGCTGAAATTGCTAAGGTTTTGTGGGAAATAGAAAGTCTTCAGCTAGAGAAACAGACTGTGAGAAACTTGAAACTTGTGATTTTGGAGTCTTTTTGGTTTTTGATAACGGCTAAGTTAGTGTTTTGAAGTTTAAAGTTTTGAATCAGCTTTTAGTAAGGTTGAAACATGGAAGCTGCTCACCAGCCCGATAACAGTTTCAGATGTGTTGTAAGTTGAGAATTTCATTTCGATGGTGAAGGGATGTGCAAAGACATAGAATTTACGTTCTGAAATTTGAGTTTGTTTCAGAAAATCGGAAAAAAGCTCGCTAGCTTTGATCTACCGGAATGGGGTTGTTACGAAGTTGTGGAGTATATCAACATCGAAAATGTCATTCTGGCCCCTGATGAACCGGAACTACAGCAAGGTCTGCAGGCTTTGAATTTTTTCTACGCTGGAATGGATGAAGCCAGTGCTCTTGACAAGGCAAAGGTGAGGATTTTTCAAAGGTCTATTTTATTTTAAAACTAGCGGTGAAACTTGAACGTGAACGTGAGAATTTACTCCATTAACTATACTTGCTAATCGAAATATCTTATTGGTTCTAGGTCAAAACCACAATACCCTTCAAAGGGCATTACTACGTAACGAAAGATAGAAGCGATTGGTATGATATGAAAAAGTTAATCAAGCTTTGCGCAATAATCTTGATGGGGTTTGCAATCTGCTATTTTTATTGCAGGGTACGCGTCCAGATAGTTCAATTGGACTGCAGCAATCAGCTAGCCTGGGTTGTGTTCATTGACATCAGCCTTAGCAGCTGGCACCAAGTGCCTTTCAACCGACTGTTGAATCTTGAGAGTAGATTCTGGGATCTGCCACCTAGGATTCTGAAGTGTAAATTAGCCAATGTGAAGCTTGCTAATGCTGCTGATGACAGCCAAGAGTTGCTGAAAGAGATGAAATTGTTGAAGGCTGGTATGCTATTTCTAGTTGGAATTAGTATCTTATGTTATTTGTAGGCTGAATTTCTAAACATTTGTAATCTTCTAGGTGACTTTGTCTACGCACACGTGCCCCCGACGGAAGCAGTTCAAAACGGAAATGCAGACCAGAAGATTGCAGTTCATCTTGTTCAGCTTACGCCAAACGGTTCCGTTAATATTCAACGAGGGCTGATGCTGTACGAATCGGTGGTAGAGGAAAAGAATGCTTACATTTGGTAAGGCGAGAACGAGATCTTCTTGTATTGTAAATATTGTTGTTGTTGGGCTCGTGTTGATGATGATTGAATATAACTTTCTCTTGTTTACAGGGGCTCTCCATCAAACGCATTGTATGGATATATGGACGTGAAGCTGCTCACAGAAAAAAAGACCAAAACTGTCTCGAAGCATAAGAAGACTTTCCTCTGACGACAAGGATTCTGCTGTTGTAGTGTCAGAGTATAGAAGAAGTTTATTTACTTACAATTATAGATCTGAGAAGAGAAAGTAAGTAATCAATGTTTTGTTGACTCTTCCAAGGAGGTCACTGTTGTGTCAGGGTCCCTATCACTATACCGTAGGTAGTCTTCGTAGGACGGAGGAGGTTCTTCTATATTAATGACTTGTTCTTCTAGACTAGGTTTTGTAGGACTAGGCAGATCTACTGCTGTCAAGAATGGAGGTGGTGCATCTGACACTATTGAAGATACTGTTAGAATATCTTGAGGTCTAGTATTTCTATGTCTCCTGGGCAAATGGGATGCTCTCGCTAGCCCTGGATTTTGTTGTCTCTGGCCGGGATGTTGTGGTCCCGAAATTTCGTAGACATCGCAGGCGTAGTTTTGATGTCCTTGTTCTCGTGCTCGCGTACGATTTTGATTACCTGTCATTCACATATTACACAAACGCTGTACTTGCTGTTTGTAGGCATTCAGAGTATAGTCTTTTACGTTTGTTTACCTGTTCTTGTTGTCCAGTTCCTTTCGGCCATCCTGCGCATTTCTTCCTGGGCTAGCTGAGCTCGTCTCATAGATTTGCAGCATGCACTAAGAGCCTGCAATCAAATTGTCAGTAACTAAAGTTCAATTAACTTTCTGTAATTAGTATCTCATCCAACTCGAACTTACAATAAGTACCAGGATTATTGCAACTATTATGACGCTAACAGTAGTCCGCTCCATCTTCGACGACGAGCTTCAAAACCAGTCAGAGTGGATCCATTGCAGTCTCTCAAGTGAACTTGGGCAAACTAATAGCTCGTGCCTCATCTGTTTGCAAAGGTTTTATCTTAATGTCCACCTGTGTTGTGATTTCAACAGGTATTTGAAAGCTTACACTCTCGAGAAAACTTTGCATCAGCGTTTGCAGCAGCTGCCAAGAGCTATTGTTGTCTACGCTGTGAATCACAAAATGAAAATACATTTCAACTTGTCATTCGTCAAGATACCGCCGCAGATGTCTTGTTTGCTAGTTCTTTTAGGGCTTTCGCTGACATTCGAGATTCGCCATACGCTCTGATCGGCGATTAGGTAACCAATATCATTACGCCTATCATAAATTTCTGCAATTTTATCTGTGTTGATACCAAACTATAGTTGACACACCTATTCAACATGCACCAGTACCTACTGTATTGCTTCGTCGGTCATTCCTACTTATCGAAATATCAATAGCTGTGCTTTCGTTCTAAGTCGAAATATCGAAAACCTTGGACTCGATCTACCATGTGCAGGGAGCGTTAGTGGACATGCACTTTGCGGAGTGATAAGTACGTACGTTTAACACAAGATGGATTTATTTGTTTGTTGTTGATACTGATAGGAGATACTGCCAATTTAGCTGTTGATAAGAGAGTGATTTATTGTGATTTTCAACAAAAGAAACTGCCGATTTGGGCTCAATATGAAGTATGAAGCATGAAGCGTCAAGCAAAGCTTCTAAATCCTCAATCGTTAGAACTACTTTAACAGGTAAGGCCGAAGGCCATGTCTTTTTAAATCTGCAACCGTAGCTAACTCGACCTTCTGCTGAGCACGGAATTCAACCACCTCGTCTAGAACCATGTATATGTATAAAAGAAATGAATGTATTAAACAAAAGGTTTAAACGTTACCAAAGTGCTCACGAATTCTAGGAAGATTTGTTATTCATATTTCATCTGATTAAAAATTCAACATTCAGCAGAGTTCTTTAAATCATGACGATTACAGATTAGCTGATCTTTATAGTAATGCTAGAAGATTGTAGCCCGAAACTGGATATCAAACGTTCTGGCTGAAAACTTGTGGAAATATAAGTCATAGAGCAAATATAAATCGATGGCCTATGGTAGTGATGCGGGAACAGGAGATTGAAAGTTTACATTCTGAAATTAATTGTCAAGAATAAACATTTCTAAAACATTTTCGTTGCATTTTCAGATTTGCACTGATTTTGATTTGCGTATGTATCAAGGTCTCGATACGTAACTTGTGTTAAATATAAACAGTTGTTCACGATGGTGCTCCTGAAAATCTTGAAAAAATTGAAGCAGAAAGAAAAAGAGGTCCGCATTTTAATGCTGTAAGTTCTCTCCTGTTCCTGTCAATATTAATATCAAATATTGTCGTGTGTTATCATACATTGTACATAGTTACGTTTTTTAATCTGAAAAATGTGGATCCATGAATTTGAATCATTCTGTCTTTAATTCATAGGGGCCTTGACAATGCTGGAAAAACAACAATTTGGAAAAAGTTCAACGGGGAGGACATCAACACCATTTCACCTACATTGGGATTCAATATCAAAACACTTGAGCATAAAGGGTAAGTTAGAACTTTCAACGATATTTCTTACGCTCTAGTGATGGTACGTATAAATATCACAGTTTTTGTGTTTCATAGGTTCAATCTTAACATCTGGGATGTTGGAGGACAGAAGAGTTTGAGATCGTTCTGGAGGAATTACTTTGAAAGCACAGACGGTTTGGTGTGGGTGGTCGATAGTGCTGATAAAATGCGTTTGGATGACTGTAAAGCTGAGCTACACAAGCTTCTTCAGGAGGAGGTGAACTTAAATTCATACATAATAAAATTTCCTGTAAAAAGTTGTATAAGGAATCTTTGACACATAACATTGTAATGTGTGTTTTAGCGACTTGCTGGAGCAACGTTGTTGGTATTCGCCAACAAGTGTGATTTGCCTGGTGCTTTGTCGGCAGCAGAGATAAAGGACGTACGTACAATCTTTTTGTTCTTGGAAGAAATAATATTTTGTATTGTATGCATTTTCAGCATATATATGATTATGTTGATTTGCTGACTGCAGGTGCTAAATCTGGATGAAATTACCACTCATCATTGGCAGATCGTCGGGTGCAGCGCTTTCACAGGTGCAAACCTATTGGAAGGAATTGATTGGGTGGTCAACGATATTGCTGCTCGTATCTTCACCCTAGACTAAAAGACATCAGGATCCTGCGTACTGAAGCTAACTCAAGACGTACATACATCCAAATTCACAGTGTTGGTTGTTTGATCCAACCGTTGAAATATAGTGTAGGTCTCACAATGAAGATATCTTGAAAATACTAACAGCACTAAGCGCCTAAAATAGAAAATAACTGATCTCGAGACTGACATGTTTAACGAATTCCTTTATACGACCAGGTGTCGTGCAAAAAAGCCTTCAAAGCTTTCACAGATATTGTGATGATTGTAATTAAGTTGTTTGTGTCATTAAGATGCGCTTTATAACTCAAACTGAATTGTAGAGCGGACATTAGCTCTCGTAGAAATTATACTTGGTTTCGGTTTCACAGTGATAGGAACTACTACCGAGTTCAGCTGCTTGGTACTTTTCGGAAAGGTTCTGTCGTAAACTTCAATGATCTTCTTGCAGTCAACCTGGAGCTCAGAAGCTGGAAAGTTTCTGATGAATGAGTCAGTCAGGTTCATACTCTTGTAAAGGTTGCAAGATTTGATGAACTTTTTGAATTGTTTATGTGTCATCTGTTCAGGTTCTTTCCGCAGTTCGTCGATTAGCATCCTGAAAGTATGATGAAAATGGAGTCAAGAAACGATACGAAAAAACTGTCGATGACGTACACAACAGCTTACTCAAGTGGAGTCGCAAAATTCTCACAAACTACTTTGGCCCTCTTGAGGACGAGTACTTGCTTATCCGGCCCCTTGGCTTGATCTTGTCCGAATGCGTGACCTCTAATTATGGTGAGATCTGGTCTTTGACTCTTCACTTTTTCTTCCATCTACAATAACCTTTTTTTCATGTTGATGACGGCTAATCAATGCTGCAATCCGTTTGTAGGCATACCTTCAGATACGGAGTGTAGACGTCATGAAGCCAACCAAAATCCAGCGTGGCCAAGTTCGGAGCAGCCTTACCGTTCAGCAAAGGCTGCAGAAGCGCCTCAGAACCGTCGTGACGCCATGCATT
>JAQGBJ010003930.1:0-11357 GCA_034698345.1 Sphaeridia pumilis | reverse complement strand
GTATACTTACCCTGCGCACCACAGTTTAATTCGGGAGTTTAACTTTCTTCAGTTTTTAGACGATTTGAAGCACGAATCCCAGCTTAGCAAAAATGATCTCATCATACGTACTTTCACCCTCTTTTGAAATACGGATAGAATGAATGAGTATGGCTTGTAATGGTAAAGATAGGAGATTGATGCACGTACGCTTCGCATACGTGTGGTTGGAAAAAAGTTGAGCGTAAAAACAGAGCGTACGCATTAATTACTGGAGTTTTGATACGTGCGTTTATCAGTCCGTGCTATCCCTTGTATGTGAAGCAATGCATCTCATGTACATACTGATGAATCACATTGTGCTGCCGCGCTCAAGCTGTTATCAGCAAGGTATCGATGCCCTTCTTAAAATTAGCAAAACCTGCTCATTGTCGGTGTATGAGCTCATTGTGAAACGTAAACAAAGAATATTTTGCTGCATGGATCGCAAATGTTTGGTTACGGCGCAGATATATTTCAAAGCAAAGTCTTCATTAAAAGACTTGAAAGTGTCTTAAATCCTATTGTTGGAAGACAGTGTTCATAAATTTTGATTTAGAAGTGAATGGTTTATCGAACCAAACCGCAGAACGATGGCGAAGCGACCAGAATCTTTTTCGGACCAAACTTGTGCAAAGCAACCGAAATTGGACAATGACGATGAAGGTATTTACACTTTACGTCTCTTTAAGTTTGAAACTGCAGGTAATTATCACTTAATATGCCTAATGCTTCGTGTTTATTTAGAGCCTGACGTTTGGGAAGAATTTCTTGCCTCTTTGAAGAAACCGGAAACTGTAGCAAAAGCTAAAGAGTCTCCTGACTACTTTGTAAGTAAATTAAGCTTTGTCCTGGAAAACTGCATTTCTAACCTATTGAATGTAATTTAATTGGTTTTATTACCGCATTGCGTTTCAGAATTACATGGAAAGAGATCGAAGCCGTTTCGCTTGGCAACCTTCGAAAGAAATCATGGACTTTCTTTTCAAGAATCTCCAGACGCCTCGTGCAAAGCCGTTTGACCGGAAGAAAATCGTCATCGACATTATTTGTCCAACTATGTGGAACTTCATCAAAGCGCCGTTAACGATGATTAATGACCAGGAAGGTTTGTTGGCATTCGAAAAGCTGGTTGCAGAAAAACGGGAATGCTACGTCGTTCAGAGCGTCCGAGACACCCAGAAACCTAGAGGTTAGTGAAAAGCACTATAGTAAAAAGTTTAGCAACATTCAAAACTGGAAGTAAAGTGCCTTGCTTTTTGTATTTCAGCAGTCCCAAAATTGGTCCTCATGCACAGTGTCTACACGAAGCAATCCTACATTTTGGACCTTGGCCGTATTGGAAGATCCGCTGAGCCTGCCTTGCTACGACTTTTCACCGTCGGTTCTCTAGCTTTTTTCGAATCGCTGAAGGAAGCTAACGAGTTGTTCCAAGCTTGGGGATTCGGGTTCCAAAATTGCTTGTTCGTGGATGTCATACTTGGACCGGAGATCGTGGCTATGCTTCCGGAAATGCATCAACTGTATGCGGCGACTGGGTATGAACTGGACAACTCGGCTGATATGGTGGCGACCTTCACAAAGAATATGTCAAAAGAAGTATCCTTGGGATTCTGGAGAATGGCAATGCAAATTCAACTGTGGGCAGTTATAGCAATTCATGTGAGTTAAGTTTTTTAATATGCGTTGGAACACTTATCTTGGACACAAGTTGATCAAGTGATGATTTTTGTACACAGGAAGCAGGGAAAGCTGAACAATTTGGAGAGAAATGCCGCATTGCTTTCTCAACTCCCGCCGAGGTAAAGCATTCGTATTGCAAAGCTGAATTCTACAATGACGAAGGTTTTAATTGCGTGAAACCGAAATACACAAAAGGCGAGGGCGTGAGCCGCTGGTGATAACATTATACTGTATCATGCAATGAGCTGAACGAATAAAGTCTTCATTTTCTTTATTTTACACGCATTTCTCAATTAAACAGTACGTAACTTAATCGTATTGTAGTTCCACAGAGTTTATAATGTCCTCGAAGTATATATTTCCGTGATTTATTGTACAGAAGCATTGCACCATCAAAGGGAAAGGAAGCCGAAATAATACTTTAGCTTTTGAATTCACACTGGAATACCTACCATAGCTAAGATCCGGATCTAACTGTTTCAAGTTTATGTATTTATCGCATTGCAAAATTATATCGTTTCTTGAGGGAAAGTACCGTATTTCTCGCACAACAAACCCGTCATTGCCTATTCTGAAGGCACTAGAGTTAAACCTGCTTTTCTTTTGATCTTTCAAAGAATATAGGTGTATATTCATGAATCCAGTTTTGTAAAGTAGTTCCTTGAAAATTGGCGTTGCTAAGCTTACTGACATAACCTTGTTTCTGAGCCTAATAATTGCATTATCCCTACTGAGAACAATGTCTTTCTGATCGTTACACTTTTGATTCTCAAACAAAATATCACGTAGCTGGAAACTTTGCGAATAGCGCTTGTAAACTAAATGTCCCGTCCACTGATTTCCGCTTCCAAAACTGACAATGATCCTATTGGCGTTTTCAAAATATCTTAGCGTGAATAAGTACAAAGGTCCCCAACATTTATACTGTGCTACATAATGTGGAAGATAATGAAAATTGATTTTCTTTTGGCCCAGGGACGGGAGCAAGATGGGACAGGCTTTTACAAAGTGGTATAAATACGCAGTAGCATTGTCCAAGTCTTCACTTGTAGCGTTTTCCGAGGTCAAAATTGCATAGGCACTAAGCAAGACGTACATTAGCCGACAGTATTCCCGTTTAAACAGCTTTGGCATTATTGGTGGCAAGAAGTACAAAGCAATAGCGCCCCATTCGTGACATTTAAACTTTGCTTTCGATTCCCAAGGGCGTGGGTACTGCTTGAAAAACTTTGGCACTGTGAGAGTAGCAACATAACCGTTCCAAGCTTCAATTGTGGCCTTTAAGGTTCCAAGGCAGGCATTGGTAGACTTGAACAGCGCTTTTACTGTAGACTTGAACACACCACCAAACATGGAATGCATCGGATCAATCGGAAAGCCTGGAAAAATAAACTTTTCATTAGTACAGTTTGTAAACGCTTTGCTGCATTTCAATAAACAAAATCCTTTGAACTCACATTCCGGAAACTGAAAGTAGCTGAGCCTTGCAAGTTCCGTCACTCCTCGAACTCCATGAGTAGGATAAGCATTAGAGTTGTAGAGTTGTTGTTGTTGTGTTGTTTCCGCGTCTGCTTTGTATTGCTCTAGTGTTCTTTTGGGGTAAACAGTTGTGTCCATGAAGTTTTGACCGCTATGCATGCAGTATCGACAGCCATTTTCACTCCCCCAGTGCATAAGACACGCGGCTTTCACCACCGCAGGTGTGTCAGCGCAAAAATACAGAAGAAACACTTTGGTCTTGCGAAGTTCTCCTCCAGCATCTTTCCATTCAATCGGCTTAGTTTCGATGTCAATCAGCTGATCCACAAAATCACTTAGCAAGGTCTGCATCTGGCTAATTTCTCCTCGACCATGCCAAAACGAAGCCAAAAACATATTTTGAAGGGATTGTTTGTAGCGATCAGCAAGGCCGTATATAAAGAAAAGCAGGGGCCAGATGCTCAAGTTTGATCTTCGAGCGATCTCCACTCCATCCGTGTTTGCAACAATTAAAACGTCGTCCTTTGTAAACTTGACTGTCTTGCACAATTTCTTCACTCCCGCGAAGCGCATCATCTTTTCGCTAATTAAAGGAAACAACTGTGGCAAGGCTTTCGATAAAAGTTGTCGGATTGACAAGGACATGATGAAAGGATCAGATTCGCTAGCTTTCTGGTGTACACATTTCTTGCACCACACGTTGCGAAGACCATCAGCTTGCTTAGCTTTTTCTAAGCGATTACATTTGACACAACGCCACAAGAACTTTGCACTGATATGGCCACCGCCAATTCTTTTCTTCAGGGTTCGAGAATCCTTTGGAACGTCTTTTGGTCCCACAACCAGCGTTTTTTCTACTGCAATGTCACGAACAAGTTCACACACCGAAAGAGCACACAAATCACTCAAACTATGCTTGAATATCAGCAAGGCAAGTCTTTGAAGGAAAGGACTACTTTCAAAGCTGGGCGTCCCATCTGCAATGATCGAAGGGGTTAGCATTTCAAAATATTTCTTCTCAACGTTCAAGGCGAAGCATCAACGAACCTTTCAACTCTTCGTCATCATGTACGGAATCTTCTTCATCAGTCGTTTCTTCTTCAAAATGATCCTCATCACATTCATCTTCACAGCTTTGATCGTCAAATGGGTCTTCTAGAGGTGCTTCGTCTTCAGATTCATTTTCAGATTCAAGGGTCCGATTGGCTGGGGGGATTTCAGTTTCAGATGGAATTACTCCATGGCTGGATACAGTTGGCAAGGCATTAGTCAATTCATTCCGAATGACGCGATGTTCAACGACAACATCAGACTTTTCGGCTGTTGCATCAAACGAATCGGTGAAATCCATCGAGTCAAATGCAGAGCCTGAACAATTTGGCTGCGTTGACTGAGCACGTTTCCGAGCTTCCCGTTTTTTCGCTGCTTCTGACCTCGCTGGGCTGACAAGTGTAACACCGGAATTCAGTGATTTGAAGGACTCAATTTTGACGATAGTGGAGCTTTTCTGACTACTGAGAGCTGCGATATGATACAAAGCAATGTACTTTTTGCAATTTAGAAAAACCATTCCACTTTGTAATTTCAACACGTACCAGATGCCAGGTTACTTAGCTTTTCCCTGTACCGCTTGTTAGCCTCCTTCTTCTTCAAAGTTTTCAAATCGTTGGGAGTTTGCGAAGCCATAATCACAGTTTTTGCAACGTTGGAAATATAATCAAAAATGTAAACAAACTTGAATTGTATACACAGCGACCAAATCATACAGATTCATCATTTCAGAAACATTTCGCGCGCAAGCATTGAGAATCAGCAATTGTCATTGAGCAAAGCACCCGCCAATTCGTGTTTGTTTCCGTTGTTGAAGCTCTTGTGGCGGGCATAAATTGAGCGGGATATCTTCACACAACAGTTAATAGCAACCGCTTTGATTTTATCCAATTTAGTTTGTTAAATTCTCGCTTATACATTTCTACGAAGGTCAAGTTTTACGTTTGCTTTTCAAAAAACCATGTCAAGTCAGTACAGTACGAGATCCAAAGTGTCAGCTTTGGGTGAATTTAAGGTAAGAAACGGCTTTGCTTTAGTTAAAAGTTTAAATGCATGAACAATTGGTTCATATTGAATAGGATTTTCTGCTTTCATTTCAGACTCAGAACAATATGAAATCGTTCTCAACCAAGCCTTCATCCGCAAAAGCTAACAGCAGACGTGTATTGTCACCAAACCTTGATTCCGACAATTCCAAGCACTCTTTGCCATCACCTTTGAAACGCGTGAAATCACCCAATGTCGACGACTGTTCGAACCCTGAGGGAATGGTTAGACATTTTAAAAGTAGAGCTTTGCATTCATATAGTTTTTAGATACAGTTTCTCAATGCTTTCACTTTTAGGGCCTGGATTATACGAATCTACACAATGCCTTTAGCTGTGGAAATGCAATTTACAATGGAGAAGACGTGATTCACGAGGAAGATGTGCATCACATCCCACTCAATGATGAAGCCTCCAATGTGAGTTTCAGCTTTGTTAAGTCCATGTTTACACGTGTGAAATCCTTTATAAATGTTTGTTTTGCGTTTTGCTTTTTAGAGAGAAGCTGAACCACCCACACAAGGGTCAGTCGCCCAAGACTCGCCACGATTTGTTCCGGTTGAAGTGAAGAATTCAGATGGAAGTATCAGAATTTTGTACGACTACGCGATTCCCTCTCCTCTTACTACTTACGATACGGCTTTGCAAGCTACCGGCCATGCTCTCACAGACCCAAACGAATACATTCGAAAATGTAAGTTTACCAAAGCCGTGAGTATCATGTTTGTGCGAAGTTTGGGATTTAAATGAATGCTATTTTTAGTGGAAGAACGGAACCGCAATGCTGAAACTAACGAATCTGCTAAGACACATGTGAGTGCAACCCATTCAAAATTTAGCCGTGCTGAAACAACAAAAGAACAACTTTTGATGTAACTGGATGTTTTTTACAGATTCTCTGCTCATACACTTGGCCCATAGACGCAGACACAAGGCAAGATTTCAAAGTAACCGAAAAGGAACTAGCAAGAATCAACAATGACACATTGATGAGGACTCAAATAGGCCACATTCTTCTTGCTAAATGTGATGATGCTGCTTTGCTGAAAACAATCTGTCTTGGCAAGCCCAAAAAAGAAGGCCACAGGCAAATAGATCCGGAATGGTGGGCTATAATTAAAGGTTCGTACAATGTTCTAATACTAACAACTCTAACATCAATTCAAATCTAATTACTTCTTGCTTTGATTCAGGTTTTTATGGAACCAAATACGAAGATCAGTTACAATCAGGAGATGCGATGTTCAAATCAGCATTTTGGCGCGGAGTGCGTTGCAGTTTAGAAGACGGTTTGAAAGGAAAACGGAACCATTGTACATCGAAAGAAGCCGATTCTTCGGAAGCTTCCACCGCGAAGCGCCAAGCCAAGAAAGTGCAAAGTATCAAGTGAAATGTCGTATCTTAGTCATCACGTTAATGCCATCTTAAACCCTTTGTGAACGACAATTAACCAATTTGCTATGCTTTAACTAGTTTTAGTATATTAATAATAAAATGTAAACAACACGTATTTGTATTTGTACGCACATTCAGTAGTACGGATATTATTAGGAACCCATTCACACGTATCTGTTAGCAAAGAGAAGAGAGTACCAAATTAGAAAAAAATCATACGTACAATGCGCTGTATTATCACACTAGTCATTCATCTCCGTACGCGAAGCAGATCATATCACACGCTCGATATAATTATCAAACACACGTATCTCAAATCTTCTTGAAGCGCACGGGTTGCTTCCTCGCTCTCGCGCACGCATTGTATTTTTAACCCATCATACGTTCTTTTCTCCATCACACGTGTACCTGGTGGTGAGATAATGCTCGGATGGGGAATCACACGGATGAAACAGCGGAATTTTTGCTAAGCTGGGTACGCTCGGAAGTCCATGGATGACGAAGGTCCAGCCGCCGTTACGGTCGAAGAAGCTGCTGATGAAGTCCAAGCAGTTGATTATGATCCTTCGGGGACGTTATTCAAGCTTGAGGTTGGAGATGAGCTGATTGACGTGTCTTCCTCAGCCTCGCTTTTACAGACGAAACTACCTTTGAACTCTCCGTCTAACGGACCTATTGTTGCTTCGAGACTCAAGAGATCGTTTTTGAGTTTGAAAAGGTTGAGTATGGCCTGGTTATGAAAATTATACTTTTGGCGATAAATGTACATTTGCTACGACCTTCAGCTAAAAGTAACTTTTGTAAGGAATAAACTGAACAACATCGAGAATTTTGAACTTGAAAGAATATATTAATCGATGAGGATTTCAGATACACTTCGAACACGGCAGGCTGCAAGAAATCATTAAGAAATATTGTGCATAGATATATCAGCTTTCAGATTTGACCGAAGTACAGGAATCCGGTGACCAGAATCATTCCTTGTGGGGCTCATTGGTGATGAACACACCGGTGAGATGCAGTTCAACATCACCCGCAGGAGGAGGATTATTATAGAGACCTTCATGGATGAATCTCAAGTTGATCGGTTGATTCCTCTTGAAGTGCCACTCAACTTTGGCCGTCAAAGCTTGCATATCTTGGTACTTGAAATTATAACTTAAACGCAATGTAAGCAGATACAACGCAGTCTCGGACCTGATTCGGGCATCTTCCATCAAGCGGATGACGCTCAAATCTGCAAGCAAACAGACACTTCAGAAACTTTGTTGTTTCAAACGAACCTTAAGCCAATCGTGGAACACATACCGCGGTTATACGACGCTAAGTTTGAGCGAACCTTTGGAACAATGGTAACGGATTGGACAATGATGTCTCGGTCGAACGTCCGGGTTTCAAGATCCGCGTCTAGTACAAGAGACATACCTAAACCAAATATCTTGCTTTACTTTTACTTACATTTCACATTTTGATAATGTTATCATACTACCGTAAAACACTAAATCTTACCGAAAGTTTCCATAGCTCTTTGAGGATTCATGATGACGCAAAATATGAATCGATAGGTCCGCAGGAAATCAAGAAGGAACAAGAAGGGGTATTCCGGAAAACCTAGAATCGAATTTTAGAAGTTGAATGCAGTTTAGAGTTTGTGTAACAATACGTCGTACAAATTAAAAACTTTAAGACTTTAAAAACTTACAATTAGGAATTTCAAAATCTGCCACACTGACACGTCTTGTCTTCTCACCACGCCGAGGTTGAATGATCAGCAGATTACGGGACACACCGCCAGTCGGAAAAACGGCATGACTTTGCAGGAGAAAGCGCGCCTATTTCTAAGATCCATCACTAACCTTGGATCATGCAATAATACATGAGCTACATACATGGACACACGCTGACTTCAAAACGTTCTTAACACCAAACGAATTCTTGTTGCAAAGTACAATTAACTTGAAGCTGTTTTTATTACTTCTAGAATCGTAAATACAGTATTATATACTTCAGAAAACACTAAGAAAACAGGAAGAAAACGACTTCAAGCTCTCAACATTTAGCAAGTCGCAGTCACGAGTGAAAGCACTCTCCAGCTCAAGAAAAATCAACCCTTAAGGGACTCATTCGGGACGAACACACCAGTTAGATGCAACTGTATTTCTCCTAGTCTAGTGGAACCAGAAAATCTCCCCTTTTCGCGGACGAATTCCAGTTCGACGGGGTGACCCTTCTTAAAATGCCATTCCACTTTGGTCGTCATTTTGCAATCGTTGTTCCTTTCCATGTTCATTGTTAGAAGATGAATCCTAGCTTTGGCTCCAGATCGGAAATCGTGCATATTACGAATGACGCTGAAATCTGTTGGTGAAAAAGTAAATGAAATTCAAGGCAGACACTATTGAAACAAACGGAGATTATTCAATGCTCACCTTCGCTATTTATGAGCCACAGTTTGCGATCTTTTGGAACAATAGTAACGGCTTGAACAATAAAGTCTCGGTCGAATGCCCTTTGGAAACTTGTATCTAGGTCAAGCGTCATAGCTGAACAAACATAAAATATTTCGCTATTGTATATTTTTTTTACTTTAAAATGCTCCTTTCTCGTCCTTGTTTAAAGTATAAAATCTTACGAAAAGGATCCAGAACTCGGTAATGGGTCATGATGGAGCAAAACGAAACTTTTTTCACACAGAAACAAAACTCAAAACTCAAAACTCGGATAAATCTTCAAAAAAGTGTTGTTGGAAAATGCTAACTTTAAACACGTTGAAAATATTCTAAATGCTGACAAAAATATGAAATCAAGAATGGACGAGGAATGTTGGTTATCATCGACCAGATGTGTCCCTTCAAATGGTTGTTGGTGCTTGTGGGTGAGCTTGAGAACCTTTTTTCGTATCCAAAAATAGTTTGACAGCTTTATATTTCCTCCTATATACAGCTGCATGTAGGGAGCTCAAGATTATCTGAAAGTCAAGATGCTATACATATGTGGAAAACAAACAAACTCTCAAGCTAATATTCGAGAAATGGCCACGAAAGGCAACAATCTTTAAGAACAAGAGTTAAAAGCCAAAAATAACAAAGAAAAAGTGAAAGCAATTGCTGGAGAGTTTCTGATTCAAAGAGAAAGTTTATCAATAAACACGTTCGGCAGAGTTATACTTGATTCAAGTTTCACATACATGCTACATTTCATGAAGTGGGATTGTTGTTACCCTTTACTAATATTTCAACAACAATTTATCATAAAACTCTTAACACTTCATTCGATTAACTGCAAACCACTACATAGCTGGCGACTGCTCAATATTCTTCAACTCGAACTTTCTCCCGGCTGTTAATGAAGTTCCCGCTCAGATGTAGTTCAAACCCATCATTCCGAGGGGGTGGTTCAACTTGACCAAAGCCCAAGTCAATTGTCTCGTAATATTTGAAGTGCCATTCAACCTTGTGTGTAGGAGCAAACTCGCCTTTCGACACTGGAACCTCCAAAAGACGTATTGGTACCTGTTCGGAATCTCCACGAACGAAATCTGGTAAATAGCGGGTGACGTAGAAACCTGAAAAATAACAACGCTCACATCAGATCATGCATTATGAGAAAACGAGAAACTGGTTTCAAAATTCTAAATTGCACTCACTTTTCGGCAACTCTGCTGTCGGGTTTGTTTTCACGATGGTCACAGTGTCAATGACAAAGTGCGCTCCCTGGCGATGGCCGACCTGGATTTTTGACTTCTCGGTGAGAGGCACAATGAAGCCTGTAGAGCGTAAACCCGCTGTCTTTATTAAATGTACATAAACAAAATTACCGAATTTGATTGTTGAAAGACATTTACCAATAGGATCTGAAACCCAATGATGAGTCATGGTGACGGAAACTGATCGCCCGAGTGGACACAAAATTCGCAAGTTTCAAAATATTCAAGAACCTTGGGAATCAACAAGACGTTTCTTAATGTTCAACTAATGCGGTTAAAATTATGCTACAAAATTATATATTTCACTTGAAACTTACCAACTTTTGACTTTGATCTTGAAGAATATTGATGTTTCTCCAATGAAGCACGTCTTCTCTTTCTCTTGAACAACTTTTGGCCGGCAACTGGACCACGCTCACTTGTCAGTCAGTCAGTCAGACACAGTATATATGTGTTTGTCCTTGAGCTCCATCAACACGAAAGTCTCTTTGAGTCATGTATTTTTCTTAAACTTGCTTGTGGATTAGGTACAAATACGTTTCAATAACGTTTGTGCACTACATACATATGAGAGCAATAAAAAAGAGAGTTATAGATTAAGAGCATTTCTCGTTTACTGATATCTATGCGAGATTTTATGACACAGAACGGGCAATGACAATTCTCAAAGGCTACACCGATTCCTGCTGACCTTCAGCGCCCTCTAGTGCTTGCATTTCCTCTTGAAAGAACTGAAGAAACTTTTCCGCAACCTCCTGGCTTGGGCAAATGTGTTTTCGGATCGACAGACCAAAGATAATTTTGTTCATCATGGAATATGAAGATACAGCGCATGCTGGAATCAACAAACTTCTTTTTACCCTTTCACATGTACCATCGCTAAAACTGCTTGTGCACTTAATTCACATTTACCCATGGGCGACTTCTTCGGAAGACCCGCCAAAAAGAACGTCTTGGAACACCTATGCTGCGGTGTGCAC
>JAQGBJ010003929.1:0-11359 GCA_034698345.1 Sphaeridia pumilis | reverse complement strand
TGTGTGCCTGAATAGTTCCTCTGCCTCCGCGGAGCGCGCTGGCGTCGCAAACAGTTTTCCAAGTGATTCATCTCTATACATCATCGAAATTTCTTTCATCTCTCGAATTTCAACGGATGCGCCGCAAGGGCTATACTTGACAACCTACGAAGATCCAACCACAGGGGCACAAAAGTAAGTCAGCGTGGAATATTAAGGGCTAGTTGTAATGATAAAGTATTTCAAATTCATATTTCCCGCCAGCGAAATGGTGTCCACGTTTTTGCAGCCTAACCACGCAAGGTCCGTGTTCCCTTGCTTCGACGAGCCTCATCTGACAGCCACCTTTACCGCAATGATTCGCCATGCTTATGTTTCTGGTGACACTACTAAAAGCACCAACGTCATAGCAAATATGAAGGATAATGGAAAACCAATCGTTGTGTGAGTATAAAATATTCTTTAGCAGTTTACCAAGTCCTTGTCATTTCTCATCAATTGAACCTTTCATTTCCGTTAGCAAACCGTATCGATTTTTGACATTTGAAGAAACCCCGCCAATTTCAACTTACATGTTCTCGTTCGCCATTGTTCCTCAAGACTATTAGCAGATGACGAATGTCGGTTCGGGCAGAACCGAGATAACAGTAAGCTGATCGGCTCAATCACAGAATTCGGATATCTTGAAATCTTACTCACGTCAGTTTGAGCAGATAGACGTAATAAGCGCGAAATGCGGAATCAGAATGTATAAGAATGTATAAGCAATTTTAATTCAGTCAGTTCCAGCTGCATATATAATTCTACCTTTACAAAATTAATTGTAGTTCACTCAGTAAGAACGTGGATGGATTATCAACTGAATCAATAAAATGATAAACAACAAAGTGTCCACTATCACCTGTCAAAGTTGGTTCACCATTACTTTATGCACAACTGTGTGACCGCCTACGTGCCAAATTGAGCCATTATATTCTATACAACCTTGTTTTTGAAATGCGCCCTTTGACCTGGGTCATTTTGTTAACAGCGCTTAGCGCTGGAAGCGCGACACATTTGAAGCAGCTCAATGAAGCCAATACGTTACAGGAGTGGCTCGAAAGTGTTCGCGGAAACGGGTCTGCCCTTAAGGTCTCAAGGGGCGCGAAAGTGGACTTCCTCAACACATTGGTGGTGCCTCGACGTCAGCTGTTAGCATTTGCTCTGTACCACGAGACTTCGTTCCGAGGCAGAGGTGAAAAACAACTCTAAAGTAGAATAAAGCCTTTTTCAAGTTATTTCAAGTTTCAATTTAAAACCGAGGAAAATTTCCCCATAGGAATCTACTGTGCGTCCCAAATCTTCTTCGAATGTCTGGAACCTACAAAAACGTTAACTGTTCACGTAAGTCGTCATTGGGCGACGGATTTGTACTTTAATGTAACTTCAAAACTTAAATTCACAGTATCAATTTTTTTGGATACGATCATGTTTTTTAAGTGGAATTTTTATCGTACGCCTGAAGGTCTACCATGCTTCTGGAACGATAGACGCTTGGGAAGCCACATTTGACGGTGAAGTTTTGACAGTAAAACTGGAACAGTTACTAAAACCTGGAGTCGATTATGTCCTAAACATTGCGCCAGTAGAGCCTTTGGACTTTGAAAATGAAGTCTTGGGAGTCACGGCCTATGACTTCGTGGACGGGGAAACTGGTGATACCAGGTCAGTGCGTTCGTCAAAAGCTTCATGAATGAAGTAAGAAGAAAGGTTGAGATATCGACAAAATGTAATGGACCATTTCGAGCTATAGGCATTACTACGTCAAGTCCCAGGCGCCCAACGCCACTCGCTTACTGGCTGCAAGCTTCGACGATCCGACCTACAAACTAGAATACAGTTGGAGTGTCAGCGTCTTCTATGGCGATGAAGAGCCGGGAGTTCCATTGACCAACGGGGCTATGACGAGCGCTAAAGACTAGTAAAATATTGAACTTCATTAAAAGACCTGAATGAGTTTTCGGTTGAAAATGCAACAATTATTGGCATATTTTTCAGTCCGGAATACAACCGAATGTTTTACACCTTCGACTGGACTCCACCAATAACCACTGACGCTTTACAGTTTGCAATTGTTCCCAAGTCGTGGATCGATGGCCCTCATGGTTAGTACCTCACGAAATGATTGTGGACTTTTCAGAAGTGAAACTGCCCTTAATCACAATTTCTGATAGTCTTTGAAAACCGAGCTAACGAAATGGACTTCGGTAGCCCTGAAGTTCGGACCACTGACTCCGTCACTTGGAACCAGTGGCTTCAAAAGTCCTTCGATCTCAAGAACTCGAGCCCAATTACAGTCAATCGAACTACGAGTTCAAGTCAGCAGCTTTTGGGAATTTCGCCGTTGATGATACCACATATTCAAGTATTTCCGCTCCAGCTCTTTTACGCCAGCTCTTACCGGGGAGAAGGTGAACTAATCGATTTTGTTCCAAGCGAAACCGAAGCCGAATTTGCTTGAAGTTGTCTAAAATCAAAATGTAACGATATACTTTACAGCTATTTACTGCCCTAGTCAACTGGTTTTCGAATGCTCAGAACCTACAAACCGCTTAACTGTTCATGCCGGTCGTGATTGGGCAACCGTTTTGTATGCATCGGTAATTGCTGAATTTGTATAGTTTGATGCACTAAAGGATAAAGATTTGTTATAAACTTAGAATAATTTGTCTGCCTCAGGTTGGAAATTCGGAAGAATCTATTGCAGTTGTGGACCTCCTGTATGACGGCGAAGTCCTTTACATCGAACTAGAAGAGCCTGTGAAAGTTCACGTCAACTACACTCTTCTGCTCGCTCCGCCTGGACCTGTTCCGTTTGTTAACGACGTTTTCGGAATTTCTCGGCATTCCCGGTCAGATCCTGGAAGTGGTGAAGTCAAGTATGTATTTTTACCAGCATTGGCGCTTTTAAAAAGTTCGAAATAACGCTGGTATTTTGATGTCTGGTTTCAGGCCGTACTATGTCAAGTCTCAAGCTCCAAACGCCACTCGCTTAATGGCAGGCTGTTTCGATGACCCTTCGTACAAGGTCCAGTACGTTTGGAACGTCAATGTCAACTACGGGGAGGAGGAGCCTGCCGTGACCTTGATTTATGCGCCCTTGAGCGGTTTTGTTCATTTGTGGGTTTTTCATCATGTTTGCATCACTGAAATTGTGAATAAGTGAATGACGAAGCGTATTTTGTGTATTACAGACCCGAGTCTTCGACAACAGCTTTCTCGTATGAACCGTCGTCACCTATGACCTCGAACGCTATCCAACTGGCGATTGTGCCGGCCTCTTGGTATGCTGAATTCAATATAACTTCAACGATGGAACAGTAGCTATGAAAGCTGTATTTAATCTTGAAGAAATTTGTTTTGTGCAAATATGAAGTAAATGGATTATTCCTCTCATGATCAGCGAAAAAAATCAGAGAAAAATTCTATATTTTACAAAGTCATTGCTAATAGCACTTCAGCGCCCGCAACAACCACCGAAGCCAGCATCATCACACCAACAAAGCGCGCCAGCAGCTCAAGCGCGGGATCCGCCATCTTGAGCGCACGCACATCGACGTTCTCTTCCGGAACTTCTGCGTTCAACCTCTCGTACCTCACAGGTCTCAGAATCTTGTCCCACTTGTACCAGAGGTTAAATATGCCCGACTCTTGGATCGAAGCGATTCTTCGAACACCCCTTTCTGACGGTCGCGGATACCGATCCTTGACGTAAATGTAATACGGAGCATCGTTTCTTTCAAATAATCTGCTCTTGCTGTATTTCCGCAAGGTTTGAGATCCAGTGTGTCCAAACTTCAAGGCTGAATCATTAGCCATCAGCTTCTTGAAAACGTTCCAGTACCATGCAAAGTCGTCCTTGTGAACAACGAAGGCAGCTTGCCTTTTTCGTGTCATCCAAAACGCTTTTTCGTAGTCCTTCGTTTTATCATTTGTTAGACCGAATCTTAGTTTTTTCCCAATACATGCCGACCATAGTGGTTTTGGGCGCATGAAAGTCTTGGGATCCCAGTTCCACGTCTCTGGTGCTTGTATGGCGACTCTGTTCCAAAAATCCACTTCGTTTTTATACGCGGCCCCTACAAAGCGTCGGATGT
Organism: Sphaeridia pumilis; assembly: GCA_034698345.1. Taxonomy (NCBI): domain Eukaryota; kingdom Metazoa; phylum Arthropoda; class Collembola; order Symphypleona; family Sminthurididae; genus Sphaeridia; species Sphaeridia pumilis. Next base: position 7,244 of record JAQGBJ010003929.1, on the reverse strand, counting down.
CTCGAGGACAAATGCTGTCAGTTCGGTGCGCCACGATTTTGTGCGGCTTCTGTGTCCATTTGATCGAATCAATTCGATCGTTATATGTCTCCTCCAACCATTCGATAAAATCTAGATTTAGTGAGCGCATGACTTCGCCGTCGTAGCATGTACCGTAGCGCAATTTTATATCGTGACCTGCTTTTGGACTATGGTACTGGTTGAACGCGCAATTTGCTATTTTCTCCGGCTGCTCACTGGCTTCCCACAGAATCATTGCTTCATTGATCACTCCGTATTCCCGATTTTTACAAGAACAAGCCGCGTCTGGTTCCAGTATGTACAGGCTGAAGTTCGTAAAATTCATCCAATGGCTGAAACGCAAAGTGTAGTCGAAGCGATCAGCAAAATTTGATTTTAGAAATCCACGGTATCCGTTAGAGAGCACAATTATCGCTGCCATCCAGACGCAAGTGATACAGCGATTGCGCATTAAAGCCAACATTCCTGCTCCAGAACCGACAGGTATGCCGGAGGGACACTGGTCCACAAACGCGCTCGTCAAGAACTGCGCAGTACGGAAAAAGTATCTCGCCCAACCCTTGCAGCTATTGGCGCTCATGCTTTGGATGGTCGCCCAAGCAACACATGTCACTATGAGCGTAGTGGCAAAATGCCACCAGAGGGCGTTTTCGAAGGCTTTGACGTACAAGTCTGCAGCGTTCCTCTTTGATTCCAAGTGTTCTTCCGTGATGAAAACGTAATCATTCGGAGATTTGCTTGGCATGTCCGTCACAGATACTTCATGGCGACCTTTCCAATATGAAGCCGTTGTAAACCGTGAAGAACGAAAACCTTGAGTGTTTTCTTGTTGCTCATCAACAGTTGTGTTCCATTCCGAAGGAAACAATGTTAGACCAAAATTAGCTTCAGCCGCGAGCAACTTGGTTAATCTGTCTACTTGCAAGAATTTTCGCAGTAAATTAAACGAGAATTCGACTGCAGCTAATTCTAACATAGGCAATTGTAGCCTTCCTTGCCAATTGATGCCCCGACCGTTACTCGTCACTTGCATTTGGGCATCTAGTAAGGTATCCCAGCACGAAAAGTTGACTTTATTGACGAAAAGGCAGCTAAAACTTCCATGATCAAACTCACGGATGTTGAAATAAATTTTGCCACTTGTTCGGACCTTCTCCGCGTTTTTGTCACAAGCAAAACAGAAGAGTTTAAATCGTTCTTCAAATTTAATTATTGGCTTGCCCCTTGCATTCGAGTATGACATGAGAAATGGCATTGCGTTGAAGTTGTTCCAATAAAAATGCTCGATGAAGGATTTTCCACGGTACGTCAACCCTCTAACCTGGCTGTCCATTTCAACAATCTCCTCGGGAATCAACACTAGCGCAAATTGAGGGCCAAAGTTGAAAGCATTCGCCAAATACGGGTTAGGCCGATAATATCCTGCAAATTCGTCACACTGAACGTCGTACTTGTGCCCGTTACTTCCTCGAATGAACTCGCCAGCCCTTCGACCAGGGTCGTAGCACTTGGAAGCAAGAACGGAATCGTGAGCCAGTAATAATGGTCCAAGGACAACCACGTGAATCAGCATACGAAGTCTGGGGCCAGAAAACTGAAAACTGTCGAAGGTCGCCAGTAGAACCTCATCTTCTTTCTCCAGAATGTTTTCAGGAATGAACTGAAATTCCGGTCCGGTTAGAACATACGGCATCCGAATGTCGTTCAGCTGAACCCAGTCGACGTAGGAGGTGATGGATAGAACTGCTGCAAATGTAACGGGTAGAAGCGAGTTCAGTGATAAAGGACGCAAAGGGTACTGCAATGTTATGTTGTTCATGATGAATCTTCAGAATTTCCTTAGAATCGTTTAACGTTTCTATGTGCCGCGGATCGCGGATTGCGGCGCGCAACTCAAACTATTCAAAAAACTGAATAGATTGCAGTGTTAGCCACTGGCACCAGTTTGCTGATGCTTGTACAACTTTCTGCTTCATTGGACATTGAAGATTGGCGATGGGTTTGCTAGCGACCCTCGGTTTCGTTGATCAGGTTTATAACATGCTATGGTCTTTGCGTCAGAAAGCTGTTCAAGGATAAAAACAAAATATAAGATTCCAGTTGAGAAAACATAAAGTGCGAGTCCCATCAAGACGTAGTAGCATTTTAAAACGAACTTAACCATAGCCGACTGCTTAATTCAAATTCTAATGGTATATGGCGTAACTGTGTTTTGAAGATTCATCGTGTGCTTCATCATGCACCACTACCGCTACAAGAGGGTGGTCAAATGGGCGCAAACTACAAATGATATCATCGAGTGGATTGCGTGCGTTTGAATTTGCTCGACTTGGAAATTTGAAATGTCAATAATATTATCCATCCAGTCTTCCATCCGGTCCAGTGATCTATAAACTTCAATGATAATTGCATAATTGCAGCCTTCAATAAGGTTGTTAATTGGCTTTTTACAACTTGATTGTTGACAAGCATTTCAGTTCAGATAAGACAAAACCAAGTCCCATCCATAAAAACGCAGACCTATCTTATGGCGGCGTTCCTGGAGATCCGAATCCTTTAACGACTTCACAGGCTAATCTTCCGATGTCCCATGATTGTATTTTTCCAAAGTAGCAACTGTTTCACAACCCCAACTGAATCGAATCTGAAGGTAGACGGCAATAAAGACATCCCGTCAATATATAGATTAACATCAAGACACAAAAAACTTTCGCCGACACCAAAATATGACTATTTCAAGTAATTGCACTATCGCCGGCCTATTTACCCTCAAATACCTCAATAATAAAAAGCTCACTAATTCCGTGGTTCAAGATGACCTTTGCCACCCGCAGAATGATCACGCCAACTCTTGCTAAACCCGCCAGTAGTGCAAAGCACGTCGCCGACGTGGTATCACAGTGGTCTAAACTCAACACCGCAACAACAGTTCTGTAAAAATGAAGACCTTTTGGACCTTGATAGGGCTCACAGCGTTTGCCTTCAGCGTCGTCGCTGTAGGCATCGCTGCTGCTGGAGATTCTCAAATCCAACTCTCAAGTACAGGCTTTAAACTCCCCGAAAACATCCTTCCTCTCAAGTACTACGTGACACTGAGTCCAACTTTTGGGAATGATACCTCTGCAAAACCGTACACAACGGCAGGTAAATCCGATCGTCCTCGTATTTCTAGTTTTTTTCATTTTTCATTTGTTTTTTTGTGCTACTTCAGGTTCTGTCCGTATCAACGTTCAAGCTGTCGTGAATACTAATCAAATCGTTCTTCACGCCAAAGAAATTACCATTGAATACGCATATGACATTTGGGTATGTATATAATTTGTAACTTTCACTTTTTTCTAAAACATCAGTAAACTGCTAGTCTAACGAAGCGCTCGCCGCGCCCTCTACACAGGTTCGAAGCGTTGATCAGTTCATGAATCTGATAGTGAGAAATTTTTATTTCGATAAAGTTAACGAAACACTGACGATCGATTTATTAAGAGAAATGCAGGCCGGTCAAGAATACATTATCGAAATTTCTTTCATCTCTCAAATTTCTACGGATGCGCCCCGAGGGCTATACGTGACGACTTACGGAGACCCAATCACTGGAGCACAAAGGTGAGTTAGCGAGCAGTATATCAAGGGCTAGTTTCAAGGAGTAGAAAAATTTCAAACTTATATTTCCCGCTAGAGAAATTGTGTCCACGTGGATGCAGCCTAACCACGCCAGGTCTGTGTTTCCTTGCTTTGACGAGCCTCATCTGAAAGCCAACTTCACCGCAATGATTCGCCATGCTTATCTAGATGGCGCTGATAATAGCACCAAAGTCATGGCGAATGTTAAGGACAATGGAAAACCCATAATGGTGTAAGTAAACTATTGTTTGCTGTTTTTAGTTGCCATTTTCAACAAGTTTTCTTTCATCCGGTAGCAAACCGAATCGGTTCGTAACCTTTTTGGAAACTCCGCCCATCTCAACTGACATGTTCTCGTTTGCCATTGTTCCGGAAAGCTTTCAGCAAGTGACGAAGGTCGTTTCGGATGGAACTGAGATTACAGTAAGCTGACAATCTGAAAAAGTAATTGCACTATTACAAATATCTTAATTGCCCCAATTGAATCTCAATCTATCTTCAAAGGTGCATGGACCGCCAAACGATTGGGAGCCCAAAGCTGCCGATTTCGCATTGAAGTACGCAAGCGATTCTTTTGTCCACTTCCAAAACTACTTGCCGTTGGGACTCAACTGGCAAAAATATGACTTGCTGGCTCTGCCCAACCAGAAAATGCAGGTGATGCAGAGCCCGGGGTTGCAGATTTACCGGTATTGATTTTAAAAGAAATACTTGAATTCCGCAAATCTTTGAAAGATTCTCAAAATAAAAACTGTTTTACAGCACCGAAACTCTGTTCTTCAAAGAAGGAGAGCAGCCAGAAATTGCCCGTCTTCATACTATTACGACTATGGCGCGCGAGATGGCGCATCAGTGGTTCGGAAATACGCTAACTCCGGGTTCAAGGTCACATGCTTGGGTAACTGAAGCCATTTCAACGTAAGTGCTTGACTTCCTCCATGAATTACATATTTTGACGTCACAACACAAGTAAAAACTCTGTACTTCCTCAGCTACCTGCAACACCAAGCTTTGACAGTCACCGCACCGGAATACGACGCCAGCGCCATCTTTTTCAACTCGATTACACAAGACAGTCTTTCAACTGACGTCGGGAGGGGAAGTCAGCGCATTGTGAATATGAACGAAGACGATTCTGAAGTGGATGCTGAACTCGCCCAAATGTCTCATGCGAAGAGCACTGCGCTTTTGGGGATGGTCAGGAACCTTATTGAGGAGGAAAAATTCACAAACGGTATTTTTAACTTCCTCATGTTCAAGTAAGTTTCATATTTCAATTTTGTAAAATGAATTTAGCAATTCAACAACCCAGCAGCTCAAGTATAATGATTTTTAGCAAGAACAATCCAGTCGAACCGGACGACTTTTGGAACGCCATAGGCCATGAGCAGCTGTCGAATGGTTTAAGCATCAAAGATACCATGCAGCCATGGATGACACAATACGGGTTTCCACTGGTAAAAAAATCAAAGAAGTCCTAAATTTAAAAAAATTCTATGAAGCATTTTCAACAAACTTCGAGTATATATAAATTTCCAGGTCCGTGTTCAAAGAACTGGTTCGAACAGTCTAATGCTCACACAGGTTTGTCAAAAAATCAAAATTTTGAACGTCCCGCCATTTTAGTGTTTGAATTTTCATTTGAACTTCAAAACAGGAAAAGTTTGCCCTCAACGACGAAAACTCTCCCGGAACTGGATCCAGCGACAGTGAAGTGTCAACATGGCACGTACCAATCAGCGCCATCTCTGCATCCAAACCTGAAGTAAATTCAGGCTCGCCCGTCGATTGGATCCCTGCAACGTCCGTGCTGAAGCAAGTTACTGTCGAAGGCGCTCAGGCCAACGATTGGATTGTTGTGAATCCTGAACACGCTGGTATGCCAATGGTCAAAAACTAGATTTTTAAAACCTTTTTTGAACTGTTTTTAACTTCAAAAATTTTAAAGGCTACTTCCGGGTTATGTATGATTCCGCCTCCTTCGAACTTATCCGAGCTCAGTTGATCTCAAACCATTCGGTCTTCACTCCAAAAACCAGAAGCCAGCTTTTGGGCGACTACTTTGTCTTGGCTGAGAACCGTAATTTTTCAGTTTTCAGAAATTTCCTTCGAAACAGCAAGAATATTTCCTTTGAACTCTTCGGTTTTTCAGATTTGGTACCCGTCGAACAAGCCATTTCACTCACCGCCTACCTTGGAAAAGAAACTTCAGGAGTCGTCTGGAACCGTGTTATTCCGTACTTCCAACATTTGCTCCTTCAAGTTTCCACCGATGCCGCAGCCCGCCAAAGCTTGATTGTAAGTTCCGTTTCGAATTAACTACTCCAATTGTAGCTTTGTCTTCAGTTTTTCATGAAATTTTACCTCTTTAAGGCCTACATTCAATCCAAAATCAACCAAGCCATCATCGCCTTAAACTGGAGCCCCACCGACCTTTCCGGAAACGGCGACAAGCAACTTTTGCTGACTCAACTCTTCGAATTCGCCGGCCACATCAATGACACTCCAAGACTTGAATACGCTCAAACCCAGCTGACACAATACCTTGCCAACCCAGCCAACAAAACGTATATATTTGAAACATTCTAATACACGTAAAATTCAAAGCAAATCAATAGCGTTAACATGTGACCTCCGACCCCCATTTCAGCCTCTACTCTCCAATCCTGCATCACGCAGGCATCTGCGCAGCTAGCAAAGCCTCTGAAAGTGTGACCGCTTGGAACGCCCTCGAAAAAGACATCTCCACCCACTCCTGGTTAGATTACGTCAAAATCCCTGCTTTGGCCTGCTCTGAAAATGTTGGCATCCTCAACAAGTACGATCACAAATCGCCATTGAAGCACCAAAAATGTGCGCATGCGCCATTTAATTCTTGACATTTTTACAGCCTTCTTAGAATGACCTCCGACCACAGCAGCTCCTACGCCACCAACATCGACACCGTCCTCCGATCAGTTGCTCTCAACGCCGCTGGATGGCGCGCAGCCTACGACCACGTTGCGGCTGGAGTGACCGACAGTCCCCTGGATTTCGTCCAGCACTTTGTGAACGTCGTTGATACAATTTCCGGTTACGTCAAGGACCTACAGTTCGTCACTGAAGTTGAGCAGTTTGTCGCTAAGACTTCAGAGCTCCAAGGCAATGTTGAACATGCAGCTTCCATTATTTCTTCCTTGAATCGTATGAAACGCAACGCTAAATATTGGCGTACATTGCGCCAACCTGCGCTCAACTGGATTGCAACAGCTGGCAGTAACTGAATTGTATATATTTTGATCCTGTTATCACACTATGCTGTATTTATTAGGTCCATTATATCCTGAATAAAAAGATATATTCAAGAGACATTGTCTGGCTTGATTTACTTGATTGCTCCAAAGCTTATCTTATTGAAGGTGACCTGATTATCAGCAAGAGAAATTTTGTTGACGATCAAATCGCAGCGTATTTCCCACGGCAAGTATAGCGCTTTGCGCTAGCAAAATCGAAGCTGTCAGTGTCATAAGATTCGCAATGCATCTCACAGCGTTCTTAACTGTTGGGGTCACTTTGGCGACCTTGGGCGCCACGGCGAACGGGTACTTTCAGCTGTACCCTGC
>JAQGBJ010003928.1:0-11361 GCA_034698345.1 Sphaeridia pumilis | reverse complement strand
CCATCTTATCCTTCCAGAATTTCTCGTTGGTTTCTTTGTCAATTACATCCCAACCCTAACCATATTGGAGGAATTTTTGAATTTGAACGAAGTCTAAACCTACGAATTCGATGGAGAATAACATTAAACGGGTACAAGCCAAGATAAAACTTACACCCTCGAAGAGTTTCTTCTTGTCTTCGTAAGACCTGGTGTCCACTCGCCGTTCGTATTTGGAGGCGACTTGGATCTTGGGCTGTAATATAGATATGTTTGTTATTAGTCTCTCAAATAGATCATAGCAAAATAAATTTTTCAGTAGTAAACTTACTGGGTATTTGCCTGTAAGGGCTCTGTGGAACAACAGAAAAGATTAGATTTTATCCAAGGACATGGAACAAGAAATCTGAACTCACAACAAACCAACACACACATCACACAAACAAAGAAGCCGCAATGTTTCTAAGCTAGCTACGGTCTACTAAACGACATCAAATACTACATTTGATCTACAACAAGCTTCAAGAGCAGTCGTGAAGTTTGGATGTATGAAGCCCTCACACGAAGTGTTTCGGGCTGAAGGGGTAAAAATACTTGGATTCAAGTGCGATCAGAAAAGCGTGTAATTGCCACTTTCACAGGTGAAAGTGGTGAAAGCTGTGAAAAACTTTGATTTGAAGAAAGGGATACTTTTGAAGAATACGGAGGATATTTGAGTGCGAGCGAAGAAGGGCAAAGCACGAAATCGAGCCTGTCAGTATAGGCTTTTGGTTAACAGCAAAAAGTGTTGATCGAAGCTTGTAATGTGTTGTTGGTGGACTTACTCAGGGTCAAGACCTCGTTTCAAGGCCTTGTGACGCAATTGCTGCTTTTGACGCTCTTTCAACTCTTTCAGCTACAATAAGACAGGACTTGTAAGATTTCAAATGACATTACGACAATACACTGTAGCTGATACGGCTTACGACCAAAAGTACCTTTCAGCAACCTATGAATTTTACCAGCATCTTCTAATATCAAAAATATTGTACCGAATCTACCTACATTGTATAGCCCTACGAACATAATGCGATTCCCAGAAACAGTTACAAGAACTCAAAAGACAAGAAGAATCCCCGGAAAAAATCGACACAAGACAAGTATCAAAAAACAAACAACAACATAACTAGGGGGTTTCAAAATCAACCAGGAACTTACTCAGGTTCCAAACCTAATTTCATGGCTTTTTGACGCAATTGTTGTTTCTGACGTTCTTTCAATTCTTTAAGCTGGAGAAGAAAAATGGGATTAACAAAAAATCAAAATGTAGCAAAACCAAAAAAGGGTGGAATCGGAAGTAGTTTTCAGAAGGTAAATAGTAGAAGAAACTGTTTACTGAAATACTCGAAGAGGTTTGCTGAACGTTCTGAACCTTAAAGAATGGATTATCGAAAGCGTAAGGGAAGAAGAACTGTAACTTACATCGTAGTCTTGACGCTTTTGGCGTTCTTCCAAATCGTACTTTTCGGTTTCAAGACGAATGATCTGGTCCCACAATTCGCCGGCCTTCTTCTTCAAGGAGTCGATTCCCATGTTGGACAAGTCCAAGGGCTTGATGCGGAAGCTGAGAGAGATTTTCTTTTCTTCTTCCAACTGTTCCTTGGTCTTGTTGAGTTCTTGACGGGCATTTCCGGTTCCTCCAACCTGGAGAAAGCAATTGATATTGTAGCTACTTCAACTTCAAAGATGAGTGTTCGAATAGGCTTGGATTCGCTGTACTTACGGTGCTACCGTCGGACCTCTTGGAGACCATGAAGTTCTTGCCAGCCATGGAAGCCTTCTGGGCTTGCATCATGAGTTGGCGTTTCTTTTCGGCTTCCTCCAAGCGGCGAAGCTTTTCTTCCTGCTCGCGCTGCTTCTTTTCTTCAGATTCGCGCATACGACGCTCTTCTTCCTTCTTCTTCTGCTCGGCTAAGCGCTTTTCCTGTTCGGAGCGGAGAGCCTTGCGCTTGACCTGCTTGTCCTTGAGCTTCTTGAGGTCGTCCTCTTCCTTTGCGCGCTGCTTGCGCCATTCTTGAATGTACTCCTTGAGTTGTTCATCCAAGTCGGACTTCTTTTCGTTTTGTCTCTGAAATCAAAACAAGCAACAGTTGCACTTTTGAACCTACAATTTCGTTCACATAACCATTGTTGAACTTACCTTCAAGAATTCAGCCTCTCCTCCCTTGGCTTCTTCGCTATAAACAAAAGAAACTGATTAGTACTCATACCTTTATGATCCTCAACTTGTGCTGAAACTTGACATGTAAAGACAGAATATACCAAAAGATCCAATAGACAGTAAGAAAAGCAGACGACAGAAATATATAACTACTGACCATAAAAATGAGTATCGATTGACAATTTACACGGGTGTGGACGACACAATTCGCAATACCAACAACAATTTACAGAAAACTACATGTATGTACAACAGAAGGTACCCAAGGTATACCAAAATTACCAACAAATCATTGATCTACGATACGGCACATTTGATAGTAGTTAACAACGACAACAACAATTAACAACATAGATACACTTCTTACAGTCATTCGATAGACAAAGATTAAAAGTCAAAAGGTCAAGCGTTTTTGGTTGCTGTGTTAACGTTGGAAGAAGCAAAGTCACCTGCTTTTGTTGTCATAAACTGATTAAGATTGTGGACTGGACACTTTGAATGCATTGCATTTGAACACGTATTTTAAACTCAAATATTGTCAGTCATTCATTCAAGTGCGGGTATTTTTTGTGTGTTATTGAATAGATTTTGAAAAACTACTGTAGATAACAGAGGAAGAACTTGAGAGTTTTTCAGAAAATGGGGGTGAACGAGACAGACTCGGAGGCTTTTTCAATGGAAAATAATGTTGATTATCAACTAATGGTTTTCAAAACTTACGTCTTCTTCTCAGGCTGGCTGTTGTTGTTGTTTGTTGTTGTGTTCAATTTAATTGGCCGTCAAAGTAGTAATTTGTTCGTTTGGCGTAAAAATGTATGTGAATAAAGGAGTAAAGGGTGGAGAAAAATATTGTTTTTCAAAAGTAGTCCAACAATCGTTGTTTGTTGTTGTGCCCATCGCGGTAGATTTTTAGCGAAAAGAGATAAAATGAAAAAAACACAATTATCAAGAGAAATTCTATATCGTCAAAATGTAAACAATCATTTCCTAACGTCTCAACGATTTTCTCTAGATCTTTTGAATTTGCGAGCGCCTCCCGCCGCCCGCTCGCTTTTCTCCTCCATTAAAACTCAATGGCTCATCCCTCGAGTCCTTCTGCCTTATAAACATCGCATCTTTGTTCGGAAAGTTTACTCTATGACTATTCCTTCAATTAAAACGTTTGCTAATCCTATGAAACCCTATAGGATTCCATGAGAAACCTAATAAAAGCTCTCGATTATAATTCGAATGTTAATTATGGATTCACTTACACTTCCTCCTCCTCTTCTTCGCTGTAAAAAAAAGCAAATTAAAGGATAATTAGTACATGTGTGTTTAAACGAAAAGTGAAAAGTATCGTTGGCTTTATGTGTAGGTAAAAAAGTGGCGTTGATGTTGGTTGTGGAGACCCGAACGCAATGAACCGAACTCGGTTCGCCCAAGTTCGTATCCGAAATTAGAATCAACAGCAGCCTTCGAAACGACCTAGCTGAATCGGTGCCAAAAATTCGCTAGCTGCAGATCAGAGGCTATTTTTATCCGCTAGTCGGTCGGTGAAATGGAGCAAAGATTCTTCTAAACATGTGGAATTTTTTCGTTCAAGAGTTAATTTTACGGGAAAAGTCGCTACTATACATATCGTACAATTACAGTATTGGATCAACGTTACAAACCGAGGAAAATCTCAACTCAATTCAAATGGCTACAGATATACTTTACGAAAATTTCAAAAAAGGGTTCGAAATATACGTATACGGCACGAAATACTTTGGAAATACTTGGGCTCAAAAAATACTTGAAAAATTCAAAAGCTAGGTCTGATATATGGCGAAAATACGAAATGAACACAAGCCAAATCAAACGCTTTTACCAGGTTACAGTAAGCCAAGGACTTCTAGAAGGGCGTTCGAATAGTAAAAGTTTTTGTACTTACGAGTAGACCTCTTCTTCGTCGGACATGATGGAAGGTTGGGGTTTTACCTGTAATTTGAAAAAAATGTAAGTTTGAAAAGGGTTTCTGGAAGGAATATCACCTTTGCTTTCACCAATTCACAAATTTTGAACGAAGTCTTTTTGAAAATTTTTTAGACTAACCTTAAAAAATCAAGAAAAGAATGCGGCTACTAGCACCGTCACAATTTGGATGAACACTCTTGGTTCGAGCAGGAAGAGGAACCGTGTAATACTGAAGGCTGAAACGGGAGAGTCTTGCCACTTTTGAAGCTTGGCTGGGCTTTTGCCCGGTCTTCGGAATCTTTCGTTCAGCTGAGCAAGCCCTACTTCGTTGGTTCGGAAGCCAAAGATGAATGCAATAGCGATGCTCAAGTTTTAAAAATAGTAGTAAAGTTGAGATCATTTCCGGGAGACGAGAGAGCGAACCAGAATCAAGGCTGCAAATCCGGGTAGATTCGGGGCTTTTGAAAGCAAGGAGATGCTCGATTTTGCCAAAGTTGTGAGCGACATTCTGTTGCAAAATTGCAAGATTTTGATCCTCTCTGACTGATACTATGATTCTAAATTCTAGTGATGATAGCCTTTGAAATTGCAGACTTGAATCTTGAATCTGCTGCAGATGACCTGGTTTCGATATCATTTCGTAGGAGGGATGTGGAATCAAGTGGACAAAAACTGAATGCAATTGCGGTATATTTCCGACTACTGACTTGCTTTAAAACGTGTATAATTTCAAGTATCACAGATATTCACGGGCGGATTCTGATGGAAAACAAGTTAACCGATGACCTGGTCCCAGTAGCGATCCCAAAGCTCCATGCGTTCAGTGAACGGCTCAACAACTTTGTACTGATCGGCGATTTGGAACCACTTCATTCCACGGTCTTCAAGCTTGATTGGGTCCCAGGAAACTGGGGATGAAGTGGGCGTTTTGGGGGCGCTGGAATCGGTCAAACAAAATGCTTACTTTCTATTAGATTCACCAAATAGCTATGACAGCTCATGAAAGTTGACGCACCCATCAGCGGCGAACGAAGCCCACATGGACACCATATCCCTTGAAATGTTGTACCAGGGCGACTCCAACGAGATTTCGGGGTAGCCGTAGTAGTTAAAGATGTATTGGAGTTCGTCAGCGTGGGAGACACCTGAAATTGAAGTTAGGTTTGATTAGTTACATGAGGTTTTGCAAGGGTTTGGATTTTGGACTGTATTGCTGAAGTACCATAAGGCGGTGGGAAGTTCTTGTGCAAAGTATTTTGGGTGTAGCTTTTTTCAGGGATTTTGTCAATGTAGGCAAAGTACACAGGCTCTCCGGTTGTGTTGGCGTGAAGGTAGCCGGATAGCCGATGTGGGAATACAAAGGAGTCAGACTCGAGGTCCATCAAATTGGTTCTGGTTTCGTTACTAATGGAGGAGTTGCCGAAGTAGACTCTGTAGAAGTCTTTGGAGATGGTTTTTTCTGGAGTGTCTTGGATATTAAGCAAAGTTGTGAAGATGTCGGTGAAGTTGGTGTTGGCGAAGGCCGTGGCGTTGGGATTTAAAAGGATGTCTACGAAAGATCATTGAAGTTAAAGGTTTGAAAACAGTAAGATGAAAAATATATAGGGTTTCTTACCCATAGAGTTGGAGGTAAACTCCCGGGAATTAATGCCAACAATCAAAGGGACTTTGCTGACCCGTCCTGAAGTAACAATGTTGAACGGAGTATCCGTGATGAACGCTTGGGTCCTTCGAGGCCTCAGCTTGAACCTCCTGAAGCGGTCTTGGGGCTCTTGCTCTACAAGAACTAGCTCAGCTGCCTGGTTCATGGGATGAAGTACGATTTCGCTGGCGGGGACCTCTTGGAGGCATTCAAGGACTTCGCTGGTACTGGTGGAGTTGCAGCCCATGTCCAAGGCGAAAGCGGTCACAGTTTCAGAATTGTCTGAAGTGCTGGCGCCTTTGTTGATAAGACTTCCGCTCTGCATGATGGCGCGGTGGAATAGACCTATAGCATATATAAAAATTTCAGTTGAGCTGTTTATGGTGTTCAAAGGGTTGAAGTTAGTTTTACCTTCTGCCATTGGAGACATCATCAAAAGGTGCACTGCCATACCGCCGCCACTGTTACCGAAAATGGTCACTCGGTCAGGATCTCCGCCAAACTTTTCAATGTTTCGTTGGACCCATTCGAGGGCTGCGATTTGGTCTCTACGGCCAAGGTTGCCGGGATAGTCGCGGTCGCCAGGGATGTTGAAGCTAGCTATAGATAAACCATTGAAGTCACTGAAGCTCTAACAGACAGATTAAAGAAGTACTTACCCAAGAAGCCCATGCGGTGCTCAATAGTCACTAGAACAACGTCTTCATCCATGAAGTACTTGGCGCCATAACGAGTTCCATTTCCATTCGGCTCACCGCCGTGCAAATAAAACATGACCGGAAGTTTGGCCTTGGAACGACGGCGTCGCAGCAGACTTCGAAGACCCGTTGGAGGAAGTTTAGGAGTGTAGACGTTGAGGATGAGACAGTCTTCGTCACCGGAAGCTATGTCAAAAGGTGCGTACTTTTCTCGTTGAATGCATTGAGGACCGGGTTGAGTGGCGTCGCGGGTGCCGCGCCAGCGGCGTGGGCGTTGAGGTACCTGAAAAGGTCAGAAGTTTGTGATTGAAGTAACCATTTTTTGAAAGCTTCGAAGTTTGGGATTTTTTAAAGATACCTGGAACCTGAGGTCGCCAACTGGAGGTTTAGCATAGGGAATCTTGTAGAAGGCATAGTAGTCTCTGCCGCCTCTCGAAGTCAGAATGGCAGGTTGGACGCGGCCTTGGCCAGATATTTTTACTGTTTGGTTAGCGACTCTGGGTTTGAGTACTTCTGGTTCTGTGAATTCATGGTCGTCTTCAGCTTCTTCAGCATTAACTTCAGTGGTAACTTCATTCTGAACATCGGAAACGGGCTTGGGGCCTTCGGGGTTCTTTGGAGGAGGTGGACTGGAGTCACGATCGATGATCAACAAATCTTGCTTGTCTTCATCATTCTTGATTTGGATAGGCACAACTGTTTTGGCAGAAGCAGCTGGTTTTGGCGTTGTGGCTTCCGGTTCGAGTACTGGCTTTGGCGCCTCAGGCTTTACTGAAGCCGGCTTTGCCGAAGTAGTTTCTGCAGGCTTCGGCGGAGCTGAAGTTGTTGTAGTAGTTGCTGTTGATGCTGTGGTCGATTCTGCTTTAGCTTGAACCGTTGTATCACTTTCAGTCTTGATTACTTCGTTTACTAGCGCTGCAGGAGCAGTTGACGCCAGAAATACCGGCGCATCTTGTTTCAGAACCGGAAGCTTGTTGTTCGACTCGGAAGTACCAACCGTAAGGGCGCTGAAGGCCAGCAAAAGGCAGCTGGCTACAGCGGCGCTGCTCACCATAATAACTTTTGGTGTAACCGTCACAGTATTCACTCTTCGAATTTCCTGGAACATTTTGGAAACTTGGGTTATTCAACCGTTAACTTTTACTGCGTTTTCTTCATTGAAACTCTGCAAACTATCGTATGATTTCCTATTAGCTAACTTGATTCGCTTATAAGTTTGCCTTTGGATCAATATTTTTTATAGTGTTTACTGAAGTAACGATACAAGTTACATTAGGTGAAGGACATGCCGTAACTTTTATGTTTGTTCACCTTTTCCCCTTTTGAAAGTACACAAGTTAGTGAATAAAGCCGTCAGCTGATTCAGTACAGCTGAGCTGAAAACTGGAGCTTAAAATACATTTTAAGTCAAAAGTATTGTTTACCTGGATTAGTGTAAGGGCCCGCTGACTAGATGTGTAGAAATGCTGAATTAGCTGCGGTGATGTTGTGGGACTGAACAACTTTAATGGAAAGTCGTCAATAAAACCCATGACTCGATGACCGCAGAATCATGTGAGTTGATTCAGTAGAAATCTAATCAACTGAATTATTAGTTGTTTACACAAGATTAAATTAAATCATATATCACCTTCCGCGTCAAGCAAGCAGCAACGTTAAAGAAGGCTTCTTCTTTCCTGCGACCAACTGCGCATGCGCGCATGGAGGATGGGACGCTCCAAGTATGCACGTGTGCATTACCGTTTACTAACGTTAAGGCGTCTCTTCTCTTCTTTGTTCCTTCGTTTTCATGGGTAATTCTTTATGGACGTTTCCAAGGGAATTACCGATTTGAGTGTAATTTTATCGTAACCGTGGACTGTGACCATGCTTCAGCAACGGGAATTGAGTCAGTTGGCTGGAGAAGTACGGCAGGCGAGCATTGCAAGTTTGGGAGTCTAACGAATTGGAAGTCTAGAGAATTTTGGAATTTTGAAAGGGAAAAGTTAGTGTTTTTGAAGAGTATTGAAGTAAGTCTAGTACATTTTGTATTGCTTCTTGTGTATGAGTTGAATCGATAGTTTTTCAATGGTTTGAAATGGTCATAATCAAGGTAATTTTGGGTTTTGCAGATTACTAAGGAAGAGCCGTTGAGAGGACAGGAAGAAGGACAGACGTAGAGCAACTTTCCATTTAGTTTTTCGTGTTAGTTTGAAAAAGGTGAGTTTTGGTTAAACTAACTAGCTATAAGAGTAAAGTTTTTTGAAAGATGTATATAATGCGCTTACACAAATTGTACTGACTCTTTCAGTAAGCATGGCTGGAAAGAAGAACGCACCCCCCAAGCGCCAGATGGCGCTGAGGTCAAAAGTGATGAAGAAAGCTGTAGCCAAGAAGAGGGTCCCTCGCCGGTCTTCAAGGATTTCGCCACCGCAACCGCAGCAATCTCCACGAAACCGCCGCCGTTCTTCTACAAGGAACTCACCAGCGCAGCCTCAGGAGTCTCGAAACCGTCTTGGTGGAGTCGGCATGCCGGAAGTTGCTGCAGCTCGACGTCGCTCCCATGCTGGTCAAGCTGCACTTCGTGAAATCCGTAAATACCAAAGCAGAGTCGATGTTTTGATCCCAAAGTTGTCCTTCCAACGCCTTTGTCGGGAAACTGTTGCGGATATTACTGGGTTTGGCGATCTCCGGTTCCAGACTGCAACCCTTGGTGCTTTACAAGAAGCGTCGGAAATTTTCGTCATCGAAGTCCTGGGAGACGCACTACTTTGCACAATTCATGCTAAGCGCGTGACCCTTCTGCAGCGCGACCTCCAGTTGGCAATGCGTCTTCGAGGATTCAGCGATATGAACAAGAAGCAATGCGGAGGTGCCTGAAGCCAAACGGACTTGGGTGAATTAGACCTTGTAATATCTAGATACACTGTTTGTAATATTTCTAGATGTGCTGTAAAATGACGTAACTCTTATTCATGTACTTGTAAGATCATATGTACTTTCAGCAAGGATAAAGGTGAACTTGTAAAGGAAAAACATATGCAGCATTCAATGATTCAACGCTCAAGAGATACACACAAGCCGCACAAAGAGAAGCAAACGATCAAAGAGTCATAGAGATATTCGTTGGAAGTGGAGCTTAAACTCAATGAGATGTAAAAGGGAAAAAGGCGAGAAGTTGAAGAGATGTGAATTTTGGTGCGAACAACATTCAACAGATGCGAGATCGTCATTACACTTTACTCAAAGCAAAGTAGGGAAATGCAGGGATCACTCGATTCACTTTGAAATAGATTGAAATTAATTGAAGAATTGAAAATTTAGTTCATCGAAATCTAGTTTACAATTAATTAGCGCGTGGTTGTTGCGGTTAACTTTTAGTTAGCTAAAATTTCAAAGGGGGTGAAGAAGAACAAGTGGTTTGGGGAATTTGAAGAATGTAAACAAACCGTCAGCTGATGATGCAATTGTGGTTTAGTTTGTGATTGTTGGTTTTGTTGATATTAGTAGGTTTCAAAATAGTACAGTCAGGACAAAGTGAGTTTTGTTTATCAAAATGGGGAAATTAGGAGGGATAATTGGAACGGCGATCTTCATGGTTATTTTTGCCATGTTTGTTTACTATTGTTGTTTGAACAAGCGAAGACGGGATGGTTTGAGGAATCGTGCTCAAAGTTTCTTTAACCGTAAGTTTCTTCTGATCAGTCTTGACTTGCAAAAATGTCATAGATTAGAGCTAAAGCTGAAAATCGACATTGAATTGTTTCAGGAGCTGAATCTGGTGGCGAAGTCCAACCACAACCTCAAGTGGTACATGGTGGATACCCGCCGTCGGTGCCTCATAGCATTGTCAACCCAAACCAGCCTTACAGTAGCCCTTACCCAGCACAACAACATCAACCGTATCCACCACAAATGTCGTATCCCGGATCTGGATATGGAGGACCGCAGCATCAAACTACGCCGTATCCAGTAGGACCGCCTGGAGGCATGCCGATGCCCATTGCGTATGATCACAGACAAATGGCATCTCCTGGGTTTCAGGATCGTAAGTTCATAAACTTTATGGAATGAGTTTGGTTTGAAATGTAAGATTCGAGTGGTAACCTTTGTTTTTGTTCTTACAGCATCAGCACCAGTGATCACTTTTCCTGAAGACTTACCACCGCCTTATTCCCAAATTGCTAGTGGTCAGAAATACTGAAGGACGGAAGAGATCGACTGATGAGATATTCAGAGCTAAAATTACATGTATTGCTTATCTGTTGAATCAATCACTAAGGGCCCAAGGTGTGTTAATGTTTTTCAATTCTTGCCAAAGTCTTGTTAGGCTAATGGGGGATGTGGGTATTGTTGTTCGTCGAGAATGCATTTTCTAAAGCTAGGTAACATATTGGACAGAAATGATGAGAGCTTCAAATCAACAAATTACGTATTATATTCTGTACAACCAGTACAACGTTAGATTCAAGTATGAGGCTGTGAACTCAAGGTAGAGTATGATAAATCTGATTTGCTTCGCTATATATACCTTTCTGAGAAAGATCTGAATTCTTTGGTAACTCCTTAATCACAGTTGTTAAAGTACAGTTGATGGTTTAAGATGTAAATGTTAGAGAGTGTCCTTTGATATTGCTACGCTATACATGAAAATGAACGATCAACTTAGGATTATGATGCTTTGATAACTTTCGCATGCTAAATGCTAAATTGGGTGAAATAATCTTCAAATCTTCCTCTTTGAACTGCTCAAAGTTGCAGCAATAAATTGACAATCAAAAGTCAAAAAAGCGTGTTATCATTTTTCATATGTGTCAGTAAAGTAGTTTAGTGTCTGTACGGTTCTTCAAACGGTTTTATACACTGGAGGAGACATATCTCGTTGTGAGCAATGTATTATGTTATATAGAGCAATTTACACAC
The DNA here is from genome assembly GCA_034698345.1 of Sphaeridia pumilis. Classification (NCBI taxonomy): domain Eukaryota; kingdom Metazoa; phylum Arthropoda; class Collembola; order Symphypleona; family Sminthurididae; genus Sphaeridia; species Sphaeridia pumilis. The sequence continues at coordinate 2 of JAQGBJ010003928.1, read as the reverse complement.
GC
>JAQGBJ010003927.1:0-11363 GCA_034698345.1 Sphaeridia pumilis | reverse complement strand
TCAGGATGTACTGGGTGCACAAAATTACTCAGTTTTTCTTAATCCTGCTCTTCTGGCGTGCTATCATGTTCCGTTCAGAGACTGCTCGTCAGCTATGGTACTTCATGTTCGGCATGGTGTTACGGATGTCCAGAATGTTGCCAATCGGACAGTCAAATTAATGTTGTAAGATGAACTAGTTACCTTGTTAAACAGACAAGGACTTTCTTCAGTCTGCAATACGCCACGAGTGAACTTCTTCATGTATTTAACTGATACCGTTCTTTAGACTCTGTTATCCCAATCTAGTGAGAAATGCCTTGTTGTTACCAACAGCTGTATTTTAGTTAGCTACAGTCTTCGTGACGAGTTTTTCCTTCATAATCCTCTGTACACTATCGATGTTACCCCTATAGTCATAACACAACTGACACATATTTAAACTAGCCACCAGTTGTGTTTACAACATGTGACATAGAAGCTAAGTCAAAATAACACTTTAGTAAGTGCCAACTTAAAAGTAACTTCAGAGTCCCGGTACAATGTTACTCTTTATTACCCAGTAAGCTTAAAAACAGTGGATGTAACTCAATACGCCAAGAGACTGTCTACTTTAAGAGGCAGTCTTTCTTTATACTGCTAATACCCTGTTTTGCTAGACGTGTATTAGGGATATATACGGTAAGGCAGGTCCAAATGTCGTATATATTGTATTATACTATCTAAACAAACATTTATAGCTCGTGATGATAGTATAAAACTATTTAGGTTTTGATCATTCCGGCACTTTGCTGTTTAATAATTTCGAACAATATTTCTCTTTGTTCAACATTTGCTGGAGCTACTATGAATGATGCGCTAGCATCTGATCAGTTTCCTTGTTAACTGTTCGGTGAACAAATGTAGCCAGCAACCAATAATGTCGCTTAAAATGTATTCGGCGCAGTCTAATGCCCGGGTCAGGGACTACACCTGTCAGTCAGTCTTTGTTCTATACACGTTGCTTTATGAACACGGGAACTATACACGGAGTCAAATCCATAATGTTATTCGTTTCGCCCTCGATTTGTTACACATAATATTATCGCTAAGTTTTAACATTTAGAAACTGCTAGCTTGAAGCTTGAGCAGAATACCAAAGGGTTCGAACGGCCAGTTTTTATTTAATTGTTACTCCTTGATTGATCGAGCTATTCCAAACTTCTAGTGTGGCGTTACCTGCGATGACTTGCCATTTGAAGTCCCTCAATTTGGCCATAGTTTGTGATAAGCTGTGTGACTAGTTTTAACCCATCGATTGTATTTCTACTTTCGCTTATACCTTCTCTGAATCTAAGAAGCAGCCATCAGTTCGCAATTGTCAACAAAATGAACCCTTTAATTAATTGTACGGTCAGCCGATGTGGCACTAGAGACTCAGGATCAAAGTTATTGTTAACAATTCTTGGCTGATGAGCTGCAAATTGTAGTGAACTTTGTACAATAACTAAGGCGTAGTTACCACGATTTTCCGAAATAGTCCTAAGCGTTGATACTAGTCAAAATCGCTAGTTTGTTCCTCCTAAATTTGGCTTCTTATCGGTCATTTGTGACATTTTAGTGTCTAACACAAGGGTACGTTCCTCCATGAGTTACTAGAGAAAAGGACTTTTGCAGATAGACTTTACTTACGCATTAAACAATAATTTAAATGACAATTGCATAAAGTTGTAAAAGTGACAGAGAGTTTTGGAGCGCTTCAACTTGATGGTTGTTATTCACCGGTTTTATGTACTTTGGATTGTTAATGTCACAAATTTCAAGAAAGATGAACAATAAATTCAAATCAAGCTTGGATTGAAACTTGCCTGTAGCTTTCCTAGCTTTCACAGGAATTGTTATCTTAGTTTATAGACTGGGTTGTACTAGCAAAGTAATATTATACGCTTGCAGAAATGCGAAAGAAGAGAATGGGAATTTATTGAATTGAAACCAGTACTCCATATAATTTAACAACCACTGCAGCTTACTCGCGTACTTTAACATCAATCCGAAGCAACTGCTAATTCAGTTAAATTGCTGTATGATACTTTTTACACCAAAAGCGCAATCCGACTTGATTAAGCACGTCATTGTTCCTACAGATTGCACTTCTAAATCTAGTACAAGCCCAGCAATATTAAATATTCACATTGCTTCCAAATAAACTATTTATAGACCGAATCTAGCTTTTATATGCCTCTAAAAGCCGTGAAACAATATATTCCACCTGGTCCAGCCCACGCAAAGTGAAAGTCAGCGGATTGAAGAGGCATATATTTACGTTTGACAAAAATACCGTATTCTAACTTAACGTCCAATGCTAATGTCGCATCCCTGAAAGTGAGAAGGAAAAGTTTACAATATCATAGTAAAATCTATGGAAAAAACTACAGAGTGTTCTAACAAAAATAATAAGTAGAAAATAATGCATCTACCTTCATCACATAAATTGCCGGCTTGGCATTTCTAGTTTCACTACCTTACGTTATGTTCTTGTACACTGTTTGACTATAACTCTAACCAGTAATTACCGTCTCTCCTATATTCTAAATTTCAACTAAACTAATTCACAAGGTTGACTATATATATCCATAATACAGAAACAAGCGGTTAGCCACTCTTTTAAATATTGACTAGAACAAGCTGCAGTAAAGATTGTTTGTGGTTTTTCTAAAATCCTGCAAAGCTGCAGGGAAACTGCAGAGAGAAAGTTGTTGCTTTCGAGGGCAGGTAACATAATTGGAATTTAATGCATCAAAGGGAGCAAAGCATTCATAAATCCTGGTTGCCGTCGAGGTCACGTATGGAAAGGTGTTCTTGTTTCGATGACGTTGCTGAATCAAAATACTCCAAGCAGGTGAACCCATTCCGGTCGACCGAACAAAAAAGCAACGAAATTCACTCGGTGAATAATAATAAACCAAGGGGAAATGTGCCTTCGTCAGTTCAAATGATTTCAGGCGTTCTGTAACAAAAACAAAACTTTAATTATTATATTCTCATGATTATTTAAGTTTTCTATGATGTAAAGACCCATTTCCTTAAACTTGATATAATACCGTCTCTGCTTCTCTCGCTACCGAAAGATTGACTGACTGCGATATACTTTGAAGTTTCGGAGAAAGATTTGGATTCTACCGCTGATGATCTACTTCTTTGTAAGTTTCCCCAAAATTTTGCAAACAAGTCGTTTCAAACTTGAACATAAGCTAAAACTTTTACTGGTACTTTTATATCGCTCAAAGGTCGTTTCTTCGTCGTCCAACACAGCTGCTCTTGCATCATCAAAATCTCTGAACATCATTATAGTAATTGTCCACCATAGGCAAACTACCCGTATAGGTCGATTTTCAGCAAGGTTCGTATCGTGGGAAAAGTATCTTTTTGTTTAAATTGACCCCGACCACGTAACGTAGCGTAAGATATTCTTAGTCAAAAAGTATCTTGTGGCATCCGTAAGTGACTTCAGGGAAGATAAAAACGCCTGCTTGTCTTGGCATATCTTCCCTCAAGACATGCTTAGATCTTGGCATATCTAACCGACTCATATGGGTATTGTAAAGGTCAAGAACGCAAGGGCACCATGGTCAAACTGGACCTCGAAGCTATACATTACTCTAATTTCTAAATTGGTACACAAGAATAGCTTGTTTCAACTCCAGCTAGCCTTGGAAATTGAATTTCAACGTGAACATTGTACTTGTTGCCAATTACCTGAATCCTTGGGGCAACATTATTTTCTTCCAGGTACAATATTTATTCCGCAGTTGTCCTTCCCTATAACCGGTAAATACTGCTTGGACCTTAAGATTCGAAAAACAAGCTTGTTGACAATTTCATGTCCATTTACAATTGGATGCAAAAGGCCCTATTTCGGATGCAAGGCCTTCCTCCGCCCACTGACCTCAACCTCGCATCAGAAGCAACGCGGACAAGAAATAAATTAAAAGTCGGTATGCTTCTCCTATATGGACAAGTTAAAGCCTGGACTGTAATGCGGTAATCAAAGTTTAATAAGTTTCTCCGGCTTGGACAAAAAGAAAGTCTCCTCTGGTGGCTTCTCAAGATTCTTGGGCCAAGACTGTGCTACAGTTGATTACAAATTCAACAACTAATTACTATTTGAAGCCAATTAATCCGCCGCCAAAGACAACTCTTTAGAACTCTATAATGCGGATACTCTTTTCGGGTTTCCTCTTCCAAGAACGTAAATGGATCCTCACAGATTCAAACTTGTTTCTCCTGGTTTTGGTACGGTAACTGCTGTTCGAAAAGACATCTTGTGCCTAACCTTACTTATCCTCCTCACATCTGTTTCTTCAGGATTACTTTGAACACGTCTGTCTGTGGGTGTTGTTAGGGTTGTACGGCGGAAATTGTTATTAAAAAGGACAATGCCGAAAGCTTTGTAAAGGCTCAAGTCATGTTGACAAGTCAACATCGCTACGTGCCATAAACTCGTTCTCGGAAATACAATACCCGCCTATCCCTCTTGTCTTCTTTTTCTTCCGATCAAGGCTTGTTGGGTCCCAAGGCTCGAATCGGGCAACTACATATGTAGACGGTCAGGTGCGAAAAGCTTGTAATGAATTTCGTCCCGAGAATAACTAATTGACCCAATCTATGCAAAGACAACAACAACAACTGGGCCACCAAAAGAACCGCATTCGGCCTAGTGTTTCTTCATGTGCCGAATTAAAGCCGCTTTCTCCACTCAATGCTACTCCCACTCGGCCACAAGCTTATTTCGAGGTCCTCATTCTCATCTCGGCAGATTTGCCCTCCATTAAAAGTTGAACCATATTCTCTCTACTATTCTGTATACCACAGTGCTAAAAGTTGTTTCCTTTCTCGGTAGAATGTTCCTCCCAAGATATTGAGATGAACTATGTAATTCTAACGGCGCCACTAATTTATAACATGTGCGGTGAATAAATTAAACCTCCTCGTCAAGTCAGTCAGGTTACTACGTCAGAAACACAAAATCTCCCCTGCACTATATAGAAACATGTTTGGAAGCCCCGAGAAAATAATGTTAATCTTACCGAGCCCGTAAATGATTAAAAGTTATTTGTTGAAATCTGCATCGTCTCGATCATCATTTCTTTTCGTCCGGCAAACTTTCCTTGTTGCTTCCTTCCATTTCCAAGTTGCTCATTCCTCCCCCCACAGACGTAATGCCCGATAACCAAGTTGACGGTAGCGGCAGCAAATTGTTCTTGTTCTTGTTGTTGTTCGTCTCTTGGAAAGCAGCAGCAGCAGCATAGCCCGGGGAAAAACGTGTCGACTTTTTCCTTCTTCCACTGCAAGCCACAGACAGACAGACAAGTCAATCATAACTCTTACTGAAAACTTGCGCCTACCAAAACCTTGTAAGGTTTTAAAAATAAACAAAATTCCTACGACTTCAGCACATTCCCATTTCACGGTTCATATCATGAACCAATTAATATCTCGAATTACTTACTCCGTTCTTAAGCAACCCTAATCAAAACATCTCCATGTTTTAGCAATGCACGCTCAAAATTAAACTTTCTACATCAAAATTCAACAATTTTTTCCACGTAACCCACTTTGATCCTCGGCTCAGGGCCTCGCATACGTGCAGCTTTCTCCAAGGCAAAGCAAATTTTTGTCTCTAGCCAAAACAATTTTGTCCTCATTTCCTATGTACCATATGTAGTTTCATAGTTTTGCAAGGGGCTATGCAAGACTTGGCTATGTCAACCATCGTTATCTTGAGACTCTCAGAGAGCATTTCCATGTTTGATCTCGTCCTCATGTATCGTTTGCGCCATGTTTACATGGACACACAAAAATGCTCGCCGAAATCAAAACTTTGTTTGAACATTGTCGGCGGCCTGATACCCGTGATCATATTTCAGCCCGACGTTACACAACTCTTTCGACGTTTCTCCGGATTTCCCTACAGCAGTATATGTATATACTCATAGCACAATTTCATTACAAACAAAACTAAATCTTCCATGTAAATATACCATATTATCGTCCCACGGCTTTTCCCTTACTAGCTTCCTGTACACATGTATAATTCACTCATTCAGCTCATCGTCGGTATTCTTAAGAAACTCATGGCTTGAAGCGATTCAAACGCTCCCGCTCAACAGGTCACCTATTTAGCTAGATACGTGATACTACATGTTGCTGCTTTCTTTTCCCTGTCTTTGTTGAAAAACCGTGTGTCGCATATACATTCAACTAAAACTCGTGAAACTTTCCAACCAGAGGGCAAACTGGATACCTACAACAATAACAATCCGTGCGTCCTTTGGTGAAACTTTTTCAAGTGATTCCCAAAGGAAGCCATTTGTTGTATATCCTTGAGAAGGTTTCAAATATATAGCTTCTTGTGCAAATTGTTTGCAACAGTTTCCCCCTGTCGTAACCACCCCAAACAAGCTGCTAAAACTGTTCGCATAGGGAAAAAACTCATTAAAAAAATTTGGTTGGCGTCAATGAGTGGGAGAAAGCAACTGGAGAAACGCCACCCTCGGCTCAATCTCATACTCACAGACGGAGACAGGGAGGTTTTTGCGTGGGTGGGAAAAAGGCTTGGAATGAAGCGATCGAGCAATCTCTGGCCCCGACATATTCCTTTTGAGATTATACACTAATTTCTCTCTACCCGGGCAACGTGCAATTGACGCCCGGACTCTGGACGACACAAGAGTGCAATAAAATTACTTCTACAATCTCTGCAATGCACACCAAAGACGTCAATAGCCAATTTGGAAGCAATTACGTCTGTGAATTGTGTACACACACACACACACACACCCTGATTCAGCCTCTGACTGGAAAGTTAGCAACAAATATTCAATATAAATGCACATAACTTACATTTTCTCAAAGTCGATTAAGCCAAAGCCAGGAGACAGATCGTTGTGTGATGGCCAACCTCGAACCCGATGACCATTGTACTTTTGCAGGGCGAGTAAAGTCTCCAGTTCCGCTAGTCTCTGATCAGATTGTCGCTTCTGTCGGTTCCTGTTTGGGAGGCATATAAAGACACTTTGAAATTACACGTAACTCTTATGCATGTACACTTGCGTATTCACGGAAATCCGCCATTTCTCTATAACACGCATCGCTTCCACCTGATCAAGGTTGACATGCTTCACGCTTAATTTACTGTCTGCAGTCGGAACACCTTCTTGAGGTGTGCATGTACTTTGTTCGAGTTTTTCCCATCACAAAAAAATAAATTCAGTTCCTCAACTTGGTATTAATGGAGGCTTGGTACCTCAAGGCTCCCCCAGATTTTTGCAAAAAATCGGATTCTGTCCGATACGTTAAAATAACTTTTTCTTTACTATTTCCCAAAATAAGTCCGGAAGTACACCCACAACATGAACTGTCAGTTATTGCCTATAGTATCTTGTTTTAATTTTAAAAAAAAATCCAGCTCAAATCCGCTTGTTTGCCTTGTAGCCTACAATCATTTTGCCCCAAATACATTATTCCGATGACCATACATCTCATGTGTGTACGTCAATACATGTATATCTATACAACAAGCTCCTTTTGGGGCAATTTAAAATTTGCAAAGCTACTTGTTTCCTTACTAGCCTCTCTTACACATGTCGCCTCCTTGACCGCATGTACCTGACCGAATCCGCCTTGGTAATTGAAACAATTATCGATCAGTGTTTGCTTTCACTGCGGCTCTGCGGTTTTGTTGTATACAGGACGGAAAAACTAGGTGTGTTGTAAACAAACGAATATTTCTTCCCTATCTTCTTCACCACTGAACCCACTTTGGCTCTTCATCAATAAATGAATTTATTACCGCTCGCCGATGACGTATCTTTCTCCTGTCCTTTAATTAAAATTTAATCCGCCTCATTCCTTATGCACGTCAGTCCAACAACCAAGAACCAAACTGCAGGAGCAACAGATTGCTCAATTGCTCCTTGTCGTGTCTAACCTGACTTTTGTCAAGTTGTGTACAAAATTTGACCTTTGACAGTTTCCCTATTGAGCGGTGGGACAAATGTCTCCAAAAAGACATTTTCGTACATACCACGTATGACAACAGGTATTTCCTTGCATGCATACAATAATCATTGCGCAATGGCTTTTGGACACGTATTCCTATACTCGCAACTATTTGAAACTGTTTCAAGAAAATTAAGAAAAAGCTTACACATTTGAAGTAGGCTTGGCCGTAACTAAACTTGCTGCTACGATGAGCATGCAGAGGATTGCCAAAACCTTGGTCATTTTCAAGACTCCTTTCGGCGGCATCATCCAAAAGACTCCTTCAAAGACAGCCATTTTCTGAGGAAAAAAATTCAATATCAAAATGTAATTCAAACACAACGTACATTTATAAATGTCCTCCATTATCTGATTTGCAAGACAAAAACAGCTCAATTACCTCCAAGAGCCTTTGAAGCACAAAATTGCACCCTGAAATTTTCGTCGGCTTCTTGTTATGTTATAAAGTTGTGTTTAGTCAAGTGTTTTTATCGAGTCAGCTAACAATTAATTCGATCAGGAGACGGCAGAAACAGTTTCGTGCTTTTTAACCGAATTACACCCGCACTTTTATTTCTACTCACTGACGTAATATCACCCTGAAAAAGTGTCTTGTTTAATCCAAAGCGCCGCACACGGTATATATATATACTGAAGAATACTTGACAGAACAGCGCTGCTGTCCTTGTGCTTTCCCTCGAGTTGTTTCTCTCAAATGAATCCCAGCAGCGAATGCCAAACTGACCTTATATACTGTCGTGCAAACCCCCAAGTCCCATGAGCTTTGGCGAATCCAACTCCCTCAGTAAGACCCTGAATGGACGGACTGACGGGGTTGAACAATAATTCCCGCGCTGACTCACAACGTTTGCTAAAACAAGTGCAAACACCTGCAATTATTGTCTCTTGGGGGATGACGCAAAACGATTTATATTTTTGGTAGATGATGGTTCTAAATGCTCTCGAATATATACTGCCTAGCAATGGTCATGTTTTGTAAATCTCAGGACAAAGCTGCAGCCTTAATTGAACATTGTCGATGCAACTAGTGGTGGAGGTGGAGGAGGAGAACCTTGAAAGTGATGCAAGCTCCAGTAATGACCAGTACTTAATTGAAGAGACAAACCCTGAATTTATGCGATTATCCGGCGATAAGTCGCGGGAAAACATGTGTATATAATAATCGCCAATGCATACTACACATGAAACCAATTAATTATTGGGTCATGCCAAAAACAAAGCGATTGCTCCTGCCCCTTCACCTCTTGGATTATTCAAGTTTATATAATTCTTCCTCTTTACCGAACCGATTAACCTGGAATTAGACACGGTTTACACGTGCAGTTCTCCAAGCAAAAGTGCACAAAATTTGAACTCAAACGTTACACTCACTTTTGACGACATTTGCAGTCCAGTCGACTCTAATAAGACACCTTGTCAAAACCATCAATTCCAAATACAAGGAACGTGCGAACATTTATAACATTTGTGTGCCACACAATTGTTTTCTTAACAGGAATCGATTTATGTAAGCTCCTCGTTAAAAAATGTCCCGTCCACATACACGTATCCCCATCGATGTTCTTATCCGGAAACACTTTGCCCACTCTTTTTTGTGCTGTATATTCAGCGGTGACGACACAAAAAGCCAAAGGTATATTTTTAGTCGATAAACTGCCAAAATGGATGCGTATCTACTTTTTCCCACCAGTATTGACAAATCAGCTTGGATGATTATGCCAAAAGTTTCATTCAATATATAAATAATAGTTCACTTAAAAAATGTCCAGACCTCTGCGAGTACGCATGAGATCCGAAGGGCATGCGAAAACATTATTTGATTTCTTGAAGGCCAATGCTCAAAAGGATGGTGTAACAGCGTTAGTTTTTCAAGTATCACCTTCACCTTCATTTTTCAGTCCTGGTTTCATTAACCTGCCGGCTGATGAAACGTTTTATGGTGTTGCAAAAACCCTGTTTGCCAATCTTGAATGGAATCCCAATCTCCTTCAACTTAAAGTAAGTGATTAAATAATAAGAAGGAGCCAAGTCATCAACTTGATTGGTGAACTGAGTGAGTGAGTGGGAGAAGACGAGTTTTCTGAGAGATTGCATCAGATTGTACTTGGAACCAGAACCGTCTGAGGCAGCTTGTCAATGGGTTGCCATTTGCCATTGAGACGAAGCCATTCGGCTAAAACATTAGCGTTAAACTATTTCCCTGCATCTTGTCACGCGGAAACAAAACGTTTCACACGATTCAATCATATACAAAACTAGTTTCATCCTGAGCCAAACTGTTGCGAATTTTGCCATTTCTTTCCTCTGTTTGGTTTTGATATGTATAAATATCGGCAGCACAAACGTTCTGAGAGACTCTCAATTTTAATTTGCAATAATAGCCCCTGAAGCGATAGGTTTAGCAGCTCTCAACAATTGTAAATGTGATGGATAGCACGCACGCTTCTCCTTGCATTTGGTCGTCTTGTGATGACCGAGATGCAGTTAATGTAAGTTTTCACGTAGCCTTTATATAAGATCAGTAGAACTAAAAGCTTGTTCTTATCATCAAGTATTTTAAACAAACAAGTCCTTGTTTTGTAAACAAAAAACTATCAAGTTCAAAGTATCAGCTGTCAGCGTCAAACACGCTTCGCTTTAGGTCAGGATCAGGATTCACACTTGCTTGACCGCCTATAGCAGCGACTGACGCGATGGACTTTGAAAAAAGCGGAATCGACTTGTTCAATTCGAGTATCTTATCTGATGCAACAAGACTTGAGATTTCTGCCAAGCTAGGGAGGTCACCGAATTCCGAATTTTGGCAGTTTTGTTTTTCCCCAGAATTCACATGTTCGCATATATTACGTAAAGGGTTTGCATCTGCTCATTTCTCAGGTCTCAGACTGTGAAGTTCTTGCGGCTATACATGGCCGGTCCAGCTAGCGTCTAGTATAATTACGAGGAACATGTTTGCCGAAAGGGACACAAATGCATGACTTTTAGAGCATAAATATTAGAGCCAGGTCTTTCACGGTAGTGACTTCAAGCTTCAGCAATATTTCGTGATACAGTTATCACGGGCTATGCTATAGCTGACACAAATTTTGTCAGCATCCCATCCAAATCGTCGGATACGTGTTTTATTGCCCTTTGCTTGCCCTGCAGTAAATCCAAAATCCGAACTGAACGAATCTGGCTTCAAACGTGAATACTTTACTTTGCGTCACGGCGACAATGTACAATGTTTTGACTGCCACTTTCCAGACACTAAAAGCCGCAACTATTCTGAAAAGCCATTGGAAAGCATTTTGAAATATAATCTGTGACATCCATGGAAATCAACTTTCACTGAAAGCCCA
>JAQGBJ010003926.1:0-11364 GCA_034698345.1 Sphaeridia pumilis | reverse complement strand
GGGGGTAGGCATGTTATGTAATAGTAATAATAATGGGATGAAAGGAGAGGTGGATTGATTAAGACATGATGTTGTTGTATATACTTTAGCCAGCCGAGGGTACGTCGAAAATGGATTACGGATTATACTATAAGTGTTTGGGTTTCTGTGAGAAGACGAAATACTTGACAGACATGGAATTTTCCTGCGTAAAAGGGATAATTCATTTTTGTTTTTACTGAATTGAGATATCATGTAACACAAGCTCTTGGAGTCGACAAGATGATAAAGTAGAAATCACGGGTCAGATTCTTGGCAGCAAAAACAGAAACTCAATCCAAGCTGATGAGAGTTTCTCTGAGCATTAAAAAATAATTTAATACAGGGATGAACCGAGACAAACGAATGAAACGGGTGAGGAAGAAAAGCTACGAGGAGAATCAGATGACCATGGAATCAGCTGATGAAGGCCATAATGTAATGAATGACCAACTAATGTTATGAACGATGTGCGCTGCTGCCCTTTAAGCACATTCGAGGATCCTGTCTAGGTTGTTACCATCCAATATAAAATAGGTCTGAAAATTTTCCAAAAAAGGAGATTGGGGAAAAATGGTCCAGATCTCATACCCACTGTTTGAGCTCGTGGTGGATGGTTGACCGAGCGATTATTTTGGAGGAGGAGTAGAAATGAAAAGGGTTGATGATGATGACAAATGAGATTTTCGTTGATGTGATGTTTAGCAGAAATTATTAGGGCTCCAGAATATGTCACGGTTCTTGTTTGAGACACTTGGAAGTCGTTGTCAACGTGAATACACATGTCTGCATGTTTCGGTGATAGTGTGGGCGTGCAGTGCTGACATTGCGGTAGACACGACGAGAGGTAGAAAAATGGCAAGACAGGAAAATCCCGGAAAGAGTAGGAATAGAAATGAGAGAAATTGGAGAGGATGAAGGTGGATAAACGTATGTGAAGTGCACTTTTGCTACTGCAGTGATTTTTCCATAGTCAATAGTGCTTCAATCCATTGATTTTGCTGGGAACCACTCAGGAGTGAACCGAAACTATAAAGCTTTCACCACAATCTCGGAGTCGGGCATATTCACGATCTGTGCAAGTGCAAGGCTAGGCACTAGGGATCAGAAACTTCAGAGTACGTGAGATTGCTAAGATTAGAGGGACATATTTTGCATTTGATATGACAAATGTTTAATCACAGAATGCGACACCCGTTTACCCCTTTTGCTGCTGGAAACGTTAAGCTGGCCTAGATAACGAAACCTAGAAATCGCAGGATGTGAGGTATGCAGATTTTCAGGAACTTGAGAATCAAGTTGTTTTGAATACAGTTAATAAGGAGTTTCGTACAAGAGTTTATTATGACATTCGCCAAGGGAACTCGTGTTTCTGTCAAGGGGACGGAATTGAAACACGACTTTTAGAGTGCGGCAGTCAGGATGATTTTCAAAAGTTTGGTGAATGCGATATTATTCGGTTTTTATGGCGGTAGGTAGGCCGAAGAATGGGTAGTTTTGGTAAAAAAGAATGTATAAAAAGAATTGTTTGCCGGGGTAATAATACCTCGGCTAGCCAGCGCAGCAAGGCTTTACTGTATAAAGAATTTTGGTTTCTCTCGGGAAAAGTGGTAAAAAACTGGAACGTTGAAGCACTGATGCTACTTTTTAGTTAGACAGCTCGAAACAACTGTGTCGTTGAACTGACACTAACGGAGAAAACTTGGACTGTGACATCATTTATCTGTTTCGTTAACTTCAACGACGGAATTAAGCGTTTGATTCGCCTTAGATGTATTTTCCCCGACTCTCTGAAACCTGTCTAACAAAGAACCTCCCTGTTCTTTTTGTGAATCTTCTCTTGAAACAGTTGAGTATTTCCTACTACATCAGAAACCGAAACCTCATTGACATTCTTCTCTTGGCTTTGAGTTGCTAAATAGTTGCAAAAACTTTGGCGCTTGTTAGATAGTAACATAACATGGGAACCATAACTTGGTGCACATCGCAATTCAGGTTATTTGTCGCCAGAGCAGATTTGTGTTCCTACGGTAAAATCAAATTTTACCCTTATCACGAGGAGCGGAAATGTTTGAAAAATGAGATTTTGCGAGGAAAATGGTGGAACAAGATTTACCGTGGCCTACAAGAAAGCTCGTGTCACTCGCTGAATGATGTGACTTTGACGATGACAAATGCCCAGTCTGTCACCGCCATGTAGCACCGCTACACCTGCAATTCCCAGCAACTAATTACACGAAAAGAATTAGTAGGCCTACACTTGGCGAGTGCAGTGAGTGATCACGGGGCACAAATTTTGTGCCTCTTTCTCATTCCAAACGCGCCTGTAGTAATTACCCTTGTAATCTGGAAATGTGAGAATTGATTTCTGCCGAGGGACGGATTACTTACACTCGTTTGGGAAAACGCTTAACGGAACCGGAGAAAAAATGCTAGAAAAAGTTTTGCCCAAATCAAGCAACACTTGTACACTTCAACATACTTTTCCCCTTTGATAAACTGTCAAAAGAAGCTGAGAGTAGGGAACGAAATAAACGATTTTTCTTATTCCGTCTCGCAAATTTTCTTTTATGCCAAAACGAGATGGTAACATACAAAACCTAAAAGCGTATCTCGGTGGTAAATCTCACTCTTTAACCTACTTTAGCTTCCAAATTTATAGCAGCGCAGCAGCAAAACTTACTTATCAAGAAGGAATTGTACAAAAGTAGCAACAGTAATTACAGACTGTTGTTAATGACGCGGGTTGTTCAAGCTTATGCGGGAGTTGATGTCACAGCAATATTAATGTCGAACAGTTGAAGCTAGTGTGCAAGTTGTGGAATTCGGAAATGAAAAGTATGCGCCGCCAAGTCGACAGCTCTTTGCGTTCAAGGACGCTGAAGCTTGGAAAGGAGCTAAAAAGGCATTCCTGCTCTGGTGAAAAATTAGGCAGAACTGACGGGGAGAGTGATGAATTTTTCTTCAAGATAAGAAGTCCAAGAGTTGAAAGCACATATGCACTTTGATATTTTAATGGGAACGGGAGCATGTTCTCATGAAATTATATTGATACCAGGGATGAATCAAGTCATGAAGCAATTCCTTGAATCATAGTTGTACATAAGTACGTAGCAACCCGCAAGATGAATGAAATATTGCCAAAACACCGGAATATCCCGGGTGTGCATATATTTAAATGAATGATGATACATGCTGTTTTTCCTTTTGCATAATACTACAAAAGGGCTTGGAGGAAGAACGGGCGATATGTCAGGAGGTAACTTGAGATTTGGGGGAAGTGAACAAGATGTTTCAAGAAACAAAACACCTGCTGACGTCTTCAGTAAAAGCAACATTTTATGTATATATTTGCAATGTACGTGCCCTAGAGGTTTGCAAAGTGCAAACGGTAAATAAATGGCTCAATTTCCTTGTAAGCGATATATATGTGCCTGTATTATCTTCAAGAGCCCCTGGGAAATTGTACACTGCACAAGACTAGTTTTTCTAAAAACTCGCTACCTTGGGTTAGAAGTGATGGGAACTGGGAACTGAAGCTATTTAGATGAGTAGAAGAGTAACCAACAAGACGGCAGCTGATCTTGGATCTTCTGTTTGCAGCAAAGGTTATCGCGAGAAATGAAGATATTAACAGATAAACGATTGGTATAAAGTTTTGATTCAAGCTTCTTCATGATAGGTGAAAGATCACATCTGTTGCATAACAGGCATCCACTGAAGCAATGAAGTGAGTTCATGAGGGTATAATTTAATACTTTTATTTGTTTTTCAAAGGTAAGTAAGTGGGTAATAATTGGGTGTAATTCTGATAAAGCCATTGAGTAACCTGATATGACTTTATTCCGATGGACATGAGCATGTGTGAATCAGGATCTGAACATAAGTGAGAACCTTAAAAAATGATAAAAAACCGCTTTTCTTTTTGCCTACTGAAGTTCTGGCTTATACCTACTACTGCAAGAGCGACTTCAGATTGTTGAAAGCAGACTAATTTCAGGGTTGAGAGAAATCAAAGATCAAAAACAATAATAATGATGCTGATGACGTCTGTGGGTAATCTTGGAATAATATCTTTGGATGCTTTGGTGGTACAAGTTTATAGTTTTTGCAGCTCTGGTGCAAACCAGCATGTTCGTCTGTTGATTTGTTTGCATTTCTGAGGTGATTCCTGTGTATAAAGAAACAGAAGGAGATGCTTAAAGATGATCTTGTTTGTTATTTGAATAAACATTGGTTGGTGTATAAGAAGTGGTTTGAAGTTTTGAAAACCCTTCTTTCCCATAAGAGGGTGAGAAAGGCGACTGGATAGAAAACTTGTAAAAGTTGTTGATTTATGCCTAAAGTATTGAATGTTTGAACATTACAAACAAGACAAGAGAAGGAAATTGCTTTGTTTGTAAGTGGAAAGATGTGTAGGTTTTGTGAGCCTTTTCAAGGTGTTTGAACAAGGGCTTCAAGTGATCATCGTCAGAAGCAGTAGTGGTGGATTCTGGTGTTATGGCCAAACGCTGTTCCTGTCCAGTTTTCAAACTTAAAAACTTGGCTGTATTTGACTTACTAATTGCGAGAAGAGGAAGATGATGAGATGAGAATGATATAGTTATCAGTTCGTCTGGTATTGAACTGGACTTGAAAATGAAATATTAACTGAACGTCCAGATACCCTCGGGGAAAACTCTCTCGCTGCCTGCCACGACTGAGAAGCGTCCAGATACACACATCTAACTAATTATTAGCCTTTGAACGTAATTTAAAAGTTGCTTTGCTGATCGCAGGAGAAAAGTTTTACAAAGCAGCACTATTTAGGGGCACCTGAGGAAATGAATCTTGTTCGCCGGTTGTACGTAACGGTCAAAGTGACAAGGAAATCTGGTAGTATGGATCCTAATTAGTACGAATACATATTGGCAACATGCTGAAAATCAACAAAATAATTGGCATTAGCCGCCGGGGAAGATGTGACCATATTTGCAAGCAGTGCGGCGCTCCCGGATGACTTTTTTTATTCCGGTTGCTAGAATGGGAAAGATGAAAAATGTGAAAGGTTTTGAGCTGCTAGAAATGCTGTCCTGATATTGCGAGAACCGCGCGCGACGACGTGAAAAACTCGGAAGAATCCCTTGAGCTCTTCTTTTTCATCTTTAGGTTATTTTGTATTCTTGAGGCGGCAGATGAGAGGTAATTAGATTGCGTTCACAGGGGTCGAATATTGAAAAGTGTAATTAATCTAGGCGGCGAATTTGCATATTGGAAGATGAAAGTTGAGAAAGATTTTGCGTTCGTTCCTTTCAACTTACGTGAGCACGTTTACAAAAGAAATGAAAAATAGTCACTCATTGATATAAATATTTTTATTGATTACAGAATCGTGGGCAGCACAGCAATTCGAAAAGCAACCGGAATACAGTGAAGTGAACCCGGGTCAAGAAACCAGATTGACTTGCAAAATTTTTCACAAAAAGGGACAGTGCTCTTGGCAAAAAGACAACAAGGTGAGAGAATAACTTGGTTTCCCACAATGATTGAATTGAGCCAAAATGATGTGTATAACACTACGTATTTTTGCCATTTTAGCCCGTGGGAATATACCTGGGAAAATATGAATGGGCCGGGAATCCAGACTCGGGTGACTGCAGCATCAAAATCTTGAATGCAGCTTTGGAGTATGATGACGGTGAATGGGAATGTCAAGTGACTGCATCGGATTTTACAACACAAGATGCACTCACATCGAGACCAGTAAAACTCGTAGTTCGAGGTAAGTTATTAATAATCCACGAAAAGGCGGATTCCCGTCTCACATTCACATGTGTAAACTTGAATGGCATTATTGTTGTGGGCAGAACACGATATCAAAATTATATGTCTCTTGAACAAGGTGGGAGGTTACCAACCGCTGTACTTTTACTCATGCGACATGAGTATGATCAAAGAAAATATAATTCTACGTTTTACCAAGTAACTCTGAAAGGGAAAAGTATATTATAAATATTTACTGTTGCGAGAAATGCGCATCTCCAGGGTGTCTCAATCGTCTATTGAGAAAGGCTTCCCACATGTCATGTGCATGCGGTTAATTTGGTTTGATGGCAAAGGTTCTTAGAGAAGACTCCTTTCTTGGACTTTAAGCTTATAACGTTGATGGAGAGCTAAAAAGAGCCGACAAGGATTAGCCATCATAAGAATAGATTCCTCGTAGGTTCATCATGTGGTGTCCTCACCGCAAAGGAGAAAGGTAAATGCGTAGGTTTCTGTGTATTTAAATTCTTTGTGATTTCGGAGAAAAGGCAGGGTATCCTTTTTGACGCAGTAAAGCGGAAGAAGACGGGAAGAAGAAAGATACAAGATTGGTTTGTAATTCAAAGTTTTGTGAAAGTTAATTACGAAAAGGATTCCAAAGAGAAATGATACCATGCGTGCAGATGCAATGACGAAGAACGTCTCGCATATAGTGTGATTAGAGAGGACAAATGAAGTCTGCTGCAGCAGCATTAGGACAAGTTAGCAGTCGGACAAACTGGAAAAGTTTGACAGCGCGACGCTTGCAGACAAGAAGTGGGAAAGACAGATTGCAGGAGGTTCATCTGATAATGTCAGACTGGTGTGGGCATAAATATAACGAATGTTGTCTGTGTACTCATCATAGTTATTTGGACAGGCGCACGAGAATAGTAGGTAAAAGTTTACTCACTAACAAGTTGCGTGCCATGAAATCGGTGGCACATGACTTATTGGGTGAAAATGATTAGTCTATAGCAGTGACCGACTTCTGGAATCTTGTTTGACCGTCACTGAGCGCTTCTTTATTCAGACTTGCTTACATCAACGAATACAATGCTCCAGGCTTTCGGCTTAGACTTGTTAATTGGAACATAGTTTTTGTAATTATTTTGATATGCGATATAGTAACTTGTCAAAGGACTGGAGGCAATCTGTTGCATAGGCTTATTGACGGGTCGCGGTTCCAAAACAGGTTTGGACTGTTCACAATAAGATAACTTGACCAAGAGTTCAGGGGATAATATTATAGTGTTCAGTTTGGAGACACATACGATGATTATGAGTATGAGCTCTTGTTATACCTCATTTATCGTATTCAGTTCTTGCGTAGGAATATAATAGATAAACATTTAAACTGTGAAGTAAATGCGGATCGTTAAAATACAAAAGGACGAGAAACGTGCGAAGAATACTGGAGGGAACAGCACACACCTTTGAATCTAGGAAGAGACCATGCTGGAACGATTTCAAAAAAAAAGTTTCAAAAGTTTGGACATGGAATTATACAAGTTTATTATTGTTTGTGGTTGTTCTTTTGCAAAAGAATGGAATGTGTAGGCGTGTGAGGCGATAATGGCAAAAAGAACCAACTATTTTCGCACCGGCTCGTGAAAATGACCGACTGAAAGTGTGGCGAACAGCAATTAAAAGTTGGGCCTAGAATTTGAAGCATAAAATGATTTGTGATGAACGTGTTGCAACTTGAGTTGGTCTTTTACTGCGTCCTCAGTGCACCTGCTACAATTATCGAAAGCCTTGGGGAGACATTAGTCATTATTATCGCCAAACCTTTTCCAGAAGCCGGCGCAGGCCCGCGTACGATAGGGTGACAGTGACAGTGGTGATAGTGAAAGAGTTTTCTTGAGAAACTTGAGGTAAATGCTGAGAATCTTTAGGATTTCCAAGAGGAAATTGATGCAATTCAGGAAGGTAGAGAAAGCTTTTGGAGGTTAATACTCAAGATGGAATATCGATTTAGCTAAACGAGATTTAAATTGGATGCGAACGAATTTGTTTATGGGTAAATAACAGTTGAATAGCGTATAATTTCGGCATAGATTGAATAAAAGCGTCTCTGTTTGGAGGCATCAGAAACGAAATATGGTAACGGCAAGGAATGATCTTGTTTTATGGACGAAAAAGTATACCTCTCTGGTCAAAGTGCGTACAGCGAAAAATTCAATCGCTCTTGTAACGGAATTGGAATCCTCTCAAGCAATTTCTCAGAAATAGAAACTTGTGCATATGTCCAGCTTTTAAGGCAGTGCATGAGAATGATGCATATATCCTTGCTCGCAGCAACATGCTGTATCTAAATGGCTTGTTTAAGTTTATACAGATACAGGCGCAGTCAAAATATGTTTGTCTATAAAGACTGGCAAGTAGCAATTTTCGGTTTCATTTAGCTTGGAGCAGTGCAATCCGAAGGCCTGACTGAGTTAGGTGCGTGTGTGTGGAATAATTAAATGGGTGAATGAAAGAGTGATGAAGAAGCCTCTGAGTGCATATGAGATTAGATCTTGGCTGGAAAAACTTGCTACAGCTTCACATGTTTGCTTTCAAACTTTTGCTGATGGTAGGAGCAGATTAAAAGTTTCTCGCCATGTAAATCTTATTGAGGGACATGACATTGAGTCAAGTGCCCATGTTTTCCGGATGAATCTAACTGATAACACTTGATTTTACTAGCAAAAATCAAAACCTCCAGGCAACGCCAACAAATTTAGTAATTTGATATTACGCATTCCTGTTCAAATGCCTCAAGTTCACAAAATTCTCATTTGCTGTCTCAGCAAACTTTTGTAGCAGATGCTACGATAAAACTTGGTCGTGTAAATTGGCGACCGAAACTGTTTGACCCTTGAAGTTGACGAAAGAAAATTTGATGTGCGCTTTTGAGTTTTTACTATGTTTGCGGTATAAATATTAAACGGGGCAGGGTAAATTGCGGTTTATCACGCATCTTTACACGTGCTCGAATCGGTACGCAGAAACTGACCAGTGATTTTCAGTAGCTTAACCTCAGAGGCAAAAGTCCAATAACTGTGAGTACATGGTTGGCACGGGCATTGCGGTTTTCCAACCGTGTTAATCCCGTTATACATTTCAACTTGCTGATGGGTGTTGATGAGAAACCTCGAGTCTATTCGCTTGTGGTTTTTCGATGAAGAATTTGTGTGAAAGCTTGAGGCTTCTGTTTTGATTATTAGGTGGTTGTTAAATAGGCAAAATTTTGTAGGATAAGGACATGAACCTCACTCAAATCATACTTCACTGCTCCTGTTTGTCTCTGACAGAACTAAAGTAGCTTACATGTACATCAAAGGCTAATTAAAGAGAGATCGTCCTTTAAAAGCACAGAAATAGAAATAGAGTGGGCAGCTGGAGTTCAAAGGTGAGAGTTTATCTTGGGAACGCAATAGAGTTGAATCGGGTAGCTTGATTCCCAGTGAAGTAGAAAGGAAAACAGAATAAAGCCTGGGTGTCACTACACCTGGTATTGCTTTTTTGAGTGGAAGAGGGAACGGAAATGATAAAAAGATTTTGGAAAGTACACAAATCAAACGCTTTGAGGTTTAAGTGCAGAAGCAATAATATCCGTCGCCGGCGTACCTAAGGGAAAAGGTGGTGAAAGTTTTCCTGCAGGAAGACGAATATCCAACGGCGATATTGATGTTTGAGAGTGAATCAGAGGCTGGGGAAAATCAAACATGATTGGAAAAAAGCCCCGCTGGGAAAGGTGTCATATGAGCTAAGGAGCAAGTGGGAGGAGAGAATTTATGAGATGCTTTTGGCGACTTGGGGTTTGATTCCCCGTCCTGGGTTCTCTGACACTCGGCGGTGGTATTTCTCTTTGGTGCCCATTTTAAGTGGAATTCAACTCAGGAAAGCAGAAGTAATTGTGTTTGGCTGCTGGAGAAAAGATTCAGTCATTCAGGTGAGGTTCGTCAGATACGATACATCTGATTTCGCATAACTGAAGATGAAGCAATTCATGCTACTATGATCTGGCAATTTGGTTGTCAAGTGACTCTGTAAACGAAGTTTTCTCTTCAATACAACTCAATAACAAGGTGTGCCTGGTTGTTAAGTAGCGTCAAGGGAAAAGAAGAATAGAGAAAGTTGTTCACGTTTGTAGCTGTTGACTTTCCACTACATCCCCAGCGGCAATCTTCACAATTGTTGGTGCTCAAATAGCAGAAGTGGAGTCTGAAATGTTCCTCTCATACTCTCTCAAATATGCCTTCAAGTGACACAAGAAGAATATGTGAACAAAAACATGCTCAGTTGATAACACTTTTTTTACCTTTCCTTTACAGTTCCACCGAATGCACCATTCATTGAATTCAACGGAACGCAGATTACAACCGGGAAAAATTTGACCACTAGGACTGGGCAACGAGCTTCTGTGAGATGTACCAGCAGATACGGGAATCCACCTGCTTTGCTCAAGTGGTTTGTGGGTAAGTTACTCGCGTTTTAGGTTTTAAATTATACCGCAGTGGGAGTTTGTTCATCGGCCAGCTGCTGATGCTGTCTTGTCCAAAGATGGTTGGATCTTGTTGAATTTTACGGAAGGACAGTTATGATAATAATGAGTCGGACAGGAACAAATTTCTCTCCTCCTCCCATTTCCTTGGACAAACAAACATTGAGGTTTGATGCATGATTGGAGACGAAGAAAGAGTTTGAATAAGTTATGAATGTCAGATAATAAGACATTTCCGGACGGCGGCGTGGAGGTAATTACTGAAGCCGAAAAGTGCGAGACATGTTGTTGTTGCGCTTCCGTCCTTCAGAAGAATAGCGTCAAGTGAGCACGTCATCATAATCATAAAAATAATAATAACAACTGCATAGCTGATAATATGCAACGTAACGGGCATAAAGAAGCTGCTGCACAAGAGATTCAATGTCCAAGTGCGGAACAAGTACCAGTATTTTGGTAACCGCAGAAAGTGTGTGCGGTGATATGCGAGTCTTAATAACTTGCTTCCAGCTTGTGCTGAGGTTTTGGAATCGGTTACGTGGATGCGTGGAGTAGTTGGAGCTTTCTGGGTAAAAAAGCCGGATGCGGTAGACATTTACGGATAAAGATACAACAAGTCAAGGGTTGTCGAGAGCGACAGGAGAAAAGGGAGAGGGCAAAAGGAGTACTAAATGGCCTCAGTTGGGGGTGACATTGTTAGGACAAGCAAGTAGTTAATAGAAGATGAGTGTATAAGGAAAAGGTGAAATTCAGGAGCGAGGAGATGAGTTATAATTTTTTAGGAGAAAAGTTGGGCATAAATTTGTTGGTGGTGATGATGCTGATCTATGAGATGTTCACTTGTTCACCGAGTCCTTTCAAAATGTCTTACTCTTTGAAAAGGGATAAGTCCAAGTAATTGTTATCTCCAGCACAGGCATAGGTCGGTAGTAGTAGTAAAAGCTATAAGAGCCATTAAGGTTCACGAGGAAGGGATACGGATGGTAAAGCACGGTACATGAATATATCGTGTACGTGAACAGAGTTATTAGTAGGAGTTGAGCCAGGTTTTGTTCGTGTTGCTTTGGTAATTT
>JAQGBJ010003925.1:0-11367 GCA_034698345.1 Sphaeridia pumilis | reverse complement strand
TATTCCATTCCTCCATTCTGTTCTTACTCTTGTCCAGATCACGCAATCTTGTATCCATTTCCACGACATTTCCACCAAACAAAACCAAGTATATAAGTAAGAAGAAGAAAACAAGACGGATTTTCTCATGTCCACCAAAATATTATTCCCCCTTGTCCAATCTTACTTTTGTGTACTTGCAACATCATACGAATTTGCTTACTTACTTTACGTAAGCTTTCTTACGTCCAAGTAAATAATAGGAAAAGACCCTCCTCTTTCTATCCTTCTTGCCGATTACCACTTGGCAGAATTCAATTTACACTTTTGCTTAATTTACTTTTCGTAAGAGGAAATCCCGCCTTTTCCCTAATCCATCTGTCATCGCAGCAAAGATGTGTTTTTGTCCATTGTTCCGAAAACACGCAAGTTTCTGCATATTTATTTACAAGAATAGGAAAATTAAATTTATGTACACAAAGGCCAAGGAAAATATTAAGAAGAAATTGAAGAAGAAATAGTGAAGCGGACAACTGCAATGCAATCTGCAAACCGGGATCGAGACACGAGCCCATTTCTTGGGCCTCTCATTCATAACATAAACATGCAAAATATTAGCGGGCTTTTTATATGACTTTCGTGCTAACATAAAATAGACTATATATGCTAAAGCACGGGATTTTGCATGAGTCGCCAGCTCAATTTTGTGCGTGTCATTAATTACCGTCATCCGCGCGGGCTGGTTTAGTTCAGCAGATCTGGACATGCAAGCAATGTTATTGTCAAGACAAGAGCCCGGCCGGGTATCATCTGGTCCATGTGCGCGGGTGGGGGGAGGAGTGAAGGTAGGGGCGGGTGGTGAGAAGCAACAGGCGACAGAAAAAAATAGTCGAAGAAAAAGGCGCGGAAATTCAAATTTGTAGAGAGTTGTGAGTTTAAACAGTGTAACACTACGGTGCCGTTCAGAAATTATGCTTGCGTGGGTAAGACAGGCCCAAGTTCAAACTTCCTTTGTCTTGTCATTGTCATAGGATACATTTTGGACTGTAAATCCGAGATAAAATGCCCGAGCTAGAATAGTTGAAACTGGAAAAAAAATCAATATTGCAGCTACTTTATGGAAAAATTAGAAAATTAAATTAACGATGTTATACTTTGGTGCCGTTCGTGAAGATTCTAAGCTGTGAAAGACAGCATACAGTTTACAATATCTATAGTATTCATTTTCTCTGAATTTGTTAACGTTGTTCCTCCGGTGTAAGCTTGTGGAATTGATTTCGCTTACATTCCTTCTCGTAAATCCCGCGTTTGACAAGTTCATTCCAAATACTTGCTCACTCATTCTCACTTCATCAGTATCAACTTTCTCTCACTTTGGTTCTATATCCGATTAAGGTATCGTATAATAAACTCATCAGATTATTCATTAGTCACTCAACCAGAATCGACTATGTAGTTTGACTGCATCAATAATTTTGGTTTATTAAATTATGCTATTGTTAGGTGCCGTTATTATTATGTTCTGTTTTTCGCAACTTACAAATCAGATTTTTCGATCACCCCCTCAGGCTGTAACATTTATTCAAATCCAAGTATCCGAATCACCCCCGTAATTTCCCGTTTCGGACAGTTCAAAGCACACTCGCTACTAACTAACCACAGGACCAACCTAACCTAACTCGCTCTTATTCTCTCTTTTTCACACACCGGTGCGCCGCAGTCATCCAAAGCTTGATCCGACTTCGGATTCAGAGCCTTACCGGGCGGGTAATATCTCCTCTCTCCCTTGCTTTACCACGCTCAATCGTCTCTCGTTTATCTCGCTCCGTTGATATTATCCAGAAGCAATCTGCTACTAGTTAGCTCCACTACTTTGTATTCTCTCCGCTTACATATTGCTCCTACCCCACCCACGCCACACGTCGCCCGCCAGGGAGCGCAGCAGCATATGTACACCCACACTTCTCCTCTGCTGCTTTCTTCCGTATAATTCAACTCCATATACTTTTAATAGCATCTCCATCCACACAACTCTTTGATACCTCGCATTAGATACACACACACACTCACTCACCTTTTACCAGCTTACCTTCCGCACGACCACGTGTTTCACTCAAGTCTCATGGACAACTTTTCCTTCATTCTCTCCCCACATTTCCCGTCCACATTTAATAGACTGAGACTGAAAGAGCGATCAATGAATTACAACTAATGTTCACCGACCAAGCCCGGCACGTGTAGTAATTACCTTTGCTGTCCCGGATCAGTTCGTCAGATCAGCAGCAATACTCGCTAATAATTCTTCGTCCAACAACAACAAGGGTGAGTCACTACTACAGACTCACACACAACGCTCTTAATGAGTAGTCAATGGGTTGAGGTTCAATTAAGGCAAAGTTACCCTGCTCACCCTACGGCAGCCGCCAGGTAATGCCCGTTTCGGTGAACCCCGCTGTGAGAATTTATTGGCAATCGGCATCGTATATCCAGCCGTCAGAGCTGGGAGCAAGTAAAGTCACCTTTTTCTGATGCTAGTTGCAGATAGGAAGAGAAAGCATATATGGAACCTAACCTAACCTACAACTTGAGTTGAAGCTAACCTAACTCTCACTCACCTGGATTCTTCTCTTCTCCTTGGGCTCCTGTCCGCATCTTGATTGACTGGAGGAGGGAGAACATAAACGCTAAAAGCGCTCGGGCTGCAAGCGTAGTAGCCGATGTCCAGCTGCATTATTTTTCTGAAGGCTTTATGGTTACCGATTGAATACAAAAACGAGAGAAAGCTCCTCTCCAGTCGGTGGTGATATTTTTACATGTCCGTTAGCCCTGCTACAAGTTCCAATGTTTTTAAATGCAATGTGAAAGGTAAAAAGGGGGAAGAGAAAATGAGTTCCAGAGAGAGAGAGAGAAAGACTGTGTGTATTTTGGAATGATGGCTAATATGATAAAGGGGAAAATATACGTGAAAAAGGTCTGAAGGTGAAAAAAGCGATGAAACAACAGGGCTAATCGATGAATTTTGGGTGGATTGCAGTTTCCATGCTTAGACTGAATAACAATGAGGGGATCCAGAGAAACGACCCGCTCATGACCTTTGACCATATGCATTTGGACGGCGAACTTTTTCTTCAGGTAAGCTAAAGCAAAGATGTTGGCACTGTGGTGAATCTACCGTTGCTGGCCCGAAATAATTTTTTTGAGCAAACGGCATCAGAGTCTAACATAATTAAACCCGAAACCGGGTTCCGACCCAGTGACCCTTCCGAAAGCGGGAACTTTTGAAAATTTCACGTTTTTTGAATTTTTAGGCGCTCAACGGGTTCCTCCTCATCCTAACCTGTGAAGGCGAAGTCTTCTTCGCCACACATTCCATCGAGTCCTATTTGGGATTTCATCAGGTGAGACAACTGATCTCTTCCTAATTTTGTAAATTGCATCAAATCTAATGCATAAAATATAAAATTTTCACACGACGAGCTAGAACAATAGTCCTTGGTTGTAAACAATTTGCTTATACAAAATACCAGAGAATTTAAAATCCAGTCATATTCCACCAGCAAGAACAAAAATCAAGCTCTGATATAAATAATAATAAAAAAACCTCTTGTGTATATTACGTATGAATACAAATAAATCCGCGTCAGGGGGTACTTAAGCGATTACATTTAAAAAACAGAGACTCTTCGGAATCCCATGTTTACAGCCTGAGAAAAGTACTTGGATGTGCATAAATAAACAATAAACATTTCATCCCCGCACTACATCCCGCTATTCCAATAATTCAATTCTGATAAGGCGAATATTGTACAGTATGAGTACTGACTGAATTATCAAACAAAGATTTTTTCCTATGAAATTCATACACAGAAATTCAGAGATGAAGAAGAACAAGACATTATTACGTCAGTTGGAGATTTTTCAAAGAAGATGTCTTAATATCGCTTTTTTGCTTTACAAAACTAACAAAGATGATGAAACAATTCCTCGTTGATTTGTATATAAATTCGAGACTGAAATACGTTACTGAACATATAAAAATAAATCTTATTGTAAGACTTAGGCATACAAGGAATCAGCCGCATAATCAGACACAATTTATGACACCTGAGGTGAACGTTTCTGAAGGCAGGTCGGCGGACCCGTGAGCACGTGGATGGGCCCTGAAAGGACCCCCGGGGGTCCGTCGACACTTTTGCTGTAAATAGTATAACGAGAATTTATAAAGAAGTCGCGAGTACAAAGTAACGTTTAAAATTGCGTTCAAGGGAATTGATGCTATTGTTAGATGCCGTTTGTAATGTTTTCTGAAAATTCAAACCATTTCGAAAGATTTGTGTGGATTGTCATGTTAATTTTTCAGTCGGACATTGTCCACCAATCCGTCTACGAACTGGTCCATTCGGAAGACCGCGAAGAACTTCAGCGCCAACTGACCTGGAACTCGTTCCTGCCAAACGAACTCGCCAACTCGACTTCGATGACCGAAGCGCTTCACAACCCCGAGCAACTTGGCTACCTCGAGCGCTCCTTCACCGTCAGGTTTCGCTGTTTACTTGACAACACTTCCGGTTTTCTCGTAAGTACTTTTGTGTACTCTTTTGCCACTTCCGGTTTCGGCGTCACTTGTATATATAGTAACAATGGCTCTTTCTTTTGGCTCGGGCTGTTAATTCAGAGCCATAAATTTCTGGTCCTTAAATCTTGATGTGTGTTGTTCAAAAGCTTCTCTTGAAAAAAACCCATAAAACGTTCCTTGACTTTTATATTCTCGAAACACAACAAAAAGACAAACGATATTTAAGGTAAAAGGCTTTTGGTGAATTTATGTGGCTGTATTTCCGTTTCTTTCTCTCAATGCAGCGACTGGACATTCGCGGTCGTGTCAAATTACTCCATGGTCAGAACAGGAAATCCGAAGAACCGCCATTAGCGTTATTTGCCCTCTGCACGCCATTCGGCCCGCCGAGTCTCCTCGAAGTCCCGCAGAAAGAAGTCATGTTCAAGTCCAAACACAAACTTGATCTCAGCCTCGTGTCCATGGACCAAAGGTAAGTAAAAAGATTCTCAATTTTTTTTAAATTTCCCGCCACTCCACGATTTTTGCATGCCGAAAACCTTGGGGCATTTTTGCAAAGTAGTTAATTGAATGTTAACAGGTGGAAGATGAGCGCGTATGCAAATGACTTCCACCGTTAATTAATTCACGTTAATTAATATTCATATTTTGTAAATGTTCCAGGGGCAAAATGCTCATAGGATATTCAGACAGCGAACTCGCCCAGCTTGGCGGCTACGATCTCATTCATTTTGATGACCTCGCGTACTTTGCCTCCGCCCATCAAGAATGTAAGTGTTTGGCGCCGTTTTTTAGAATTTTGTATTTGGAGCTTAAATGACCAGATACTGGAAATGTTTGATTGCAGTGCTAAAAACCGGAGCAAGTGGTCTAATCGCCTACCGACTTCAATCAAAGGACGGCAATTTTCAATGGCTTCAAACGAGTTCCAGGCTCGTGTACAAAAATTCAAAGCCGGACTTTATTATCTGTACTCATCGGCCATTGATGTAAGTGGGGGTGTTTTTGAATTTTAAATTTGCCGCCATCGAGTTGCTTTAATTATAAAATTATGGCGGGTATTTTAAAGGACGTGAGTTTGAAATTAAGACATTTTACATGAATTGGATTGATTGAAATTACATGTTTTGACACCTGGAGTGTGGAAAAGTGTATTTTAATTATTGGTTTTTGGTAGGCTTGAAAAGGAGAAAGTTGTTTTTGGGGAAATCACGCAAGATATTGATGGGATAATTTGGTTGAGTTTTGATGTAAGCGCAGGAACAGGTGAGTTTAATTAGAGCTCAGAAAACCAGGAGACAAGTGAGACAAGAGAAAGAGTGGATAAAGTGGATAATGTCTTTATTATTTTGGGTGGTAATTAATTATTCGTTGGACAAACAGTAATGAGAGGTTCCGGACAGTAGGACATATTGTGGCTGTTGCATATTTAATGTTAAAACTATGACCGAGGTTGCCAAATGAATCTAATAAGTGCTGGCTCGAAGAAAGATGATTTACTAGAACGGCACCAGAAACTAACAAAATATTCCGTGAATTTACAGGGAAGAAGAAGGCCGCGACCTCCTTGGCAAGCGCACAATGGACTTCAAAGTGTCCTACCTCGACGCTGGTCTCACCAACTCTTATTTCTCCGACGTCCAACAAGGCACAACAATGGACTCACCTTCAACCACAACAGCGCCATCTAACAACACATCCTCGTCAACCTCCTCCGGCGGCGGCAGTACAAAAGGCACACAGCAGCGTCGCTACAAGACACAACTTCGAGACTTCCTCACCACTGTGAGGCCCTCCAAGCGCACCATCAAATCCTCCTCCGCCTCCCTCAACCACCACGCAAGCGTCGTCGCCCCTCACGCCACGCCCCTCCTCTCGACCCCTCACCACCCGACCCCCGTCCACGCAGCAGTCCCCACAATCCCCTCCCTCGCCCCTTCGCACCAGCCGCCCCACCCGCACACCATGGACGAGTCTCAATACGCCGCGAGTCTCTATGCGGCGGCGCCACAGTCGCACATTGTTGCGCATCCCGCAGCAGCAGCGGCGCACTCACACATTCAACCCATTATACAGCCAAATTACAATTACAACTACAACAACGACTATTACAACTATTCGCTTGATTTGTACAACAATTTCCGTGCTATTTCCTACTACGGCAATGACTATTATTACAACAATGGAATTTCCGGTGATGGCGCTGCAGGCGGCGGCGGCGCCGCCGCCGCCGCGCACCATCATCACCACCATCACGCTGCTATTCAAAGACCCACTTCGACAACGTATGAATGCTACGCGCCAAATAGTACAAGCCCCGTAGTGACCTCTGGGGGTCACGGTCTCGACCCCTTGTCCTCTTCAAAGAAGCTTATTGAACCCCCGTATGAGCCCCGATCCGTCATCATGTATAGCGGGAAGACTGGGAAAAATAGCGTAGGGGTCGTCAGCCCTTTGGAAGACGTCAAACCAGGGGTCATGTGGGGGAGCATCGTCAAGTCAAGTTTGGAGTCTGCAGACCATTTGTATGCGGAAGAGCACCAACATCTACAGCTAGGGGGCGCTGCGGCGGCGCAGCCGCCGCAGCAGCCCCTTTGGCTGTATCCGACGCTGGGAAATTCAGCGAACCCCGCGAATATTTAATGTAGGTTTTGATGCTAGTAAATGCAACAATCTCGAATTTTGTATTACGTTTAAGAATTTTCAAGTTTGTGATAACATTCCTTCTATTTGCTTTCACGCGCTTCTCATAAGACTAATGTTCAAAATGAGAAGATTTTTTTGAATTTACCGCTTTAAGCCACTTCAAACTCTGTAAGGTTACAATTAGATTAATTAATCATAGCTTTAACAGCTTGAGTAGAACCAAAAACTGTCGTTGGTGTCCTCTCTGATTCACTGAGATTCTGGTATCGTAGTTTGTAAATTCCGTCGTGAGCGCCATCTAGTGGCACGGCTTGATTTCATACTTGTATTCAAAAGCTACAATATTTCCCCGGACTGCCAATGCCAACTTTTTTCTACGTGCAAATCACGTTAATGAACTACAAAACCAAAGGTTAATTAAGCATTAAATTTAATCAGAGGCTTGTTGACGAATACCGGTTGAACAAAAGTCTTGTCAATTCGTCAATTTGATTATGTAATCAATCAAATCCCTATTAATAATCTTCGCAAATAGTTTCTAGAAACTAATAGATAAAAAACTTGAGTTCATCAGGGCTTAAAATTGCTATTGTTCATACGCCTTTTTCATTGTCAATTGTGTCATATTGTTGATTGAGTAAGTAAGTAAGCAAAGCAAACGTTCGCAGATGGTCGTTTTTTAAATAGGCTTTTGTATGTGAATATATATACTAAAAAGGCGCCAAAAGTCACTGTTTCTCTCATAAGTAAGCTTGAATATTTTTAGGAAATTCCAAATTCTGTACCAAAAATATCCTTGGGATTTCCCAAAATTGTAAATACGTATAAATGGTCCTGTCTAGAAGCGCCCCCTTTTGGGCGGCGCGTAAGATTCTTTTACTAAATGTGATGACCTTTGAATTTCGTTGTTTGAGCTTATATTAATACACAAGTACGTAATGTACATAATTAATCAAGATTAGAATTAATTAATCAGGTAATTAATGAAATTAATCATGTATATGTCTGGCTATAAAACATGTACAAAAATGTGTGGATTTGGTAAAGTCCATATGAAATGATGATGAGATGAGACAAAGAAAAAGCATTGATTGTGTGTTGAATTAAACGTGGTGAAAACAAGATTTTTTCAATATCTTATCCTTATTAAAACATTCGAAATTCGCAATAGTCCTCGTGCCATTTGCTACTGATTTAAAAGCACGTTTAAAGCCACGAAATTCAATAGAATCTTAGTGCAAATGCTCTTAAATTAATTGTTCGCAAATTCCAGGTGTCAGTCAGGCGCCTGGCTAATCTTGATCCGTGTCAATCAAATCACAAATAATTGAATAGCCCATCGATCAAAACAAAACACTTGAAAATTTTCAATTTCTGTATAAAAAGGCCTAGAAATCCTTGAACCGTCATCAGTAGTCTGTGGATTTCTGTCATCAAAATGTTCAAGTATTTGGCTCTCGTTCTGTGCGTTGCCGCTTTGGCCGCCGGACACACAATCCGTGTCAACAACAACTGCCCCTTCACCGTGTGGATCGGCACCCTTAACAACCCCAACAAGGTTCTTCCCGCCAACGGTGGATTCCAATTGGACTCTTACAGGTTCAGAGATTTGGACGTTCCCATGGAATGGGGTGGTCGTGTCTGGGCCAGGACCAACTGCGATGCCAGTGGCCGTTGCGAGACTGGTAAGTGCTTAACTGCGCAGTTATAACAAATATTACCTAACTGCGCAGTTGACTAATAATGACTTTTAACAGGTGACTGCGGAAACAGGATCGAATGCGCCGGAAACGGTGGTACCCCTCCAGTCTCCCTCGCCGAAATCACCTTTGACGGTTGGGGTGGTATCGACTACTATGACGTTTCCCTCGTCGACGGTTACAATCTGCCCGTTGCCATGGAACCCCTTCCCGGAACCATCCGTCCCGGACCCCCGACCCACAAGTACGACTGCACCCGCGCTGGCTGCTTCAGCGACTTGAACGCCATCTGCCCTGATGAACTCCGCGTCAAGAACGGAAACGGCGCCACTGTCGCCTGCCTCTCCGCTTGCATGAAGTTCAACACTGACCAGTACTGCTGCCGTAACGCTCACGGAACCCCCGAGACCTGCAAGAGCTCCGATTGGCCCTTCAACTACCCCGCCATCTTCAAGCAAGCTTGCCCAGAGGCCTATTCGTACGCTTACGATGATACCACTTCGACCTTCACTTGCGCCTCCCACTCGCCCAACTCGAGCGGTTATGAAGTCAAGTTCTGTCCTTGATTTTTCTCAAAAGAGTTTATTGCAAAATTTTGATTGGAATGTATTTAAACGAGATTAAATTTTATCTGTGATATCATACTGGAAAATGCGTGTGGCAAAAAGCATGTTTTTGCATGGTTCAATAGCTATAAAATCTATAAACTATAATTTAACACGGTTCAGGCCGGTGATTGCACATTTTCGCCAGAAGGATTGGAGTACTGAACCCAAAAATTCTCAATGCTGACAAAATCGATTCTGGCTTCTGGATCGGCTTCGAAGCATCGAACAAAAACAGCTTCATGGACTTCAAGTGGCATAAGCTCTGGCTTTGATAGCCTCACAGTGCCGTCCTTGAGTTGTTTGGAAAAGTTTGCGTGCCAGCATTCGTTCGGATAAGGCTGCATTGCAAGCGTGAAGACTTCCCACAAGGTGACGCCGTAGCTCCAAACATCGGATTTGGAGGAAAAATGCCCGTCTTCCAAAGCTTCAGGCGACATCCATTTCCATGGCACCTGACGTTGTCTGTCGCGGTCGACGTAAATGGACGAGTACAGTTTGTGAGACTGGCCAAAATCGGAAACTTTCAGAATGTTGTTATCGGAAACGAGGACGTTTCGGGTGGCGAGGTCGCCGTGGACAATAGATTTTGTGGTCAGAAATGACATGGCGCGGCCGATCTGGTGGGACCAGTAGCAGAGGAGAGGTACAGTGACTGTGGTTTTTGGGTTATCAAGTTGTTGTTCAGTTTGGCTTGTGGTGCTGTTGATGGTGCTGAATTTGGTCTCGCAGACTTGAGGTTTATGCGGGTCCATAGCGGTAATATGGGAAACTTTGGGATTCGCAGAACACACAGTGTCTCGATGTTTCCTGAGGTAGTCCTCAAGACTGCCGTATGGGCAAAAATCGAGCACGGCAAAAACCTGATTGCGATACATACGGCTGACTTCAGCGCCGATGAGTTCGACAATGTTTTGGTGGTTGCCGACATAGGCCATGATTTTGAGTTCCTTGAAAAACTCCTCAAGTGTGTTGGAACCTGCTTTGTCCTTGAGCGTTTTGACAGCAACCCGGCGACCTTCGTACTGCCCTTCGCAGACAAGTCCAAAGTTGCCTTCGCCAAGGCGTTTTCCCTTGGATACGTTCGAAAGTCTAGGATCCAGAATGCTTTTGAAGGGCAGAAATTCGGCTCTTCTTGCTTCGGAAGGTGCGGCATCCGCACGGTTTTTGTCTCCGTGCAAGAACATGTTGAAAATTCTGTTATCTTGTATTCTTCTGTATCTTGCGTAGAGCCCGAAACCAATGGCGTTCAAAATGGCAACGACAATAACCGTACAAATCATTGCCACTGCTATCCATGCAATAATATAATTTGCAGGATCTTCTGGATGATCGACGCCAGGAGAAGTGGTGTCTATCGAGCTCTTTCCTATTTCTCCAACACATTTTCCGTATTCCGTACGAACCGGAAGTTCTGAAGGGCATAAGCACTGGACCACATTCCCTCTTTTGCGGCAAAAATGAGAGCAAACTGCAGAGCAATACATCATTACTGAGGTGGTTCTGGACGTAGCAACAGCAAACGATTTGATGTCGAAACCTTTGGAAGCTTTAACGAAGGTTTCTTGGGTCTGCGAAGTTATGTTGAATCTGACGATGACGTGTTCAGCAGCGTTCGCCGGATTGGGACGTATTTGGACCCAATTACAAAAGGTCATTGATGAACCGCAGTTGCTGGTCTTTGAATCCACGCTCGTCAAGGTCAAAGATTTTAACTACATTGGCTTCCGAATTTCCATAGCGATATTGCATTTGGTACAATACTTTGGCAGATAACCAATAAAGAATTCGATTGTTTTCATCGACGGCTAACCGCATTGGTCGTTCTTGTATTCTGCTAAAGTCAGTTGAGTTGGCTACT
>JAQGBJ010003924.1:0-11369 GCA_034698345.1 Sphaeridia pumilis | reverse complement strand
AGTTAGGAACTCTTCGCATCCTCATGTACGTTTTCACACCATCCAATTTGGCTGCAAATTCATCAATCAAAATATTAAGCTTCTCTTCCATAGCAGACAGGGTTAAATCCCTGCTCGTCAGCCGTCTAGTCCAATATACGATAGGGAGGCTTGTGGTGAGTAAGCTATAACGTCATTAGAAGTGTGGCAATAAGCTTTTGTCTATATATAGCTGCGTGGCTCTTGTCAGGTGTTTCCTCCCGGCACCCGGTTGGGAATTAATAAAATTAAATCTAGTTAAAGGGAGAAACTCGATTCGCCACTCCTCTAGTGTTGTTGTGCATCAAAACAGATTAGCTCTCCACTTTCTCTCCCCTTAATTTACGTTCAAGTGCGTTTTTGGAAGTTTCGGAAACAAGTGTAATTAATTTGCTTTCTCCGCCTCTTTCAACAAACTTTGTCTTCAAAGTCCAAAAGTCACACTTTGAAATAAAGAGAAAAGTTGCTTCTCTTCCCAACTGTTTGTTGTATGTTCAAGTACTGTTCACAGTTGGCTTTCTAGCAAAGTACACAAAGCAGGAGCAACAGTGGCGGCGGCAATTCCATACAAAAGCCTTCTTCGTATTGTGTTCCGCGACCTAAGAATGAGCTTTTACATATGCCATCAAGTTTCTATACAAAGCTGTGTGCCCATTCAGTTTCTTTCTGAATTTATTGACGCCTGTGATCAAAAGGGAATATTTTCCCCGTTAGTTACTTGTCATTTGTATCATTGCAAGTTGAACTATATTCAACTTGTTTTCTTTCAGTTTCCCCATAATATTTTGCAAGGATGCCTGTTTTAGCTCCTTAACTAAAAGACTTTTTTGTATTGTTTTATAAGTTGTATGTATATCGAAATATATTCAGAAAAGTAAATGCGTCGTTGCCTTGATGAGATAAAAGAGCCGTCCGTTTCTTATGTTTTTGTTATAGTTTCATAGAACCGCAAGAAAGGAAAAGGAAACAAACATCAAAGTCAAGGGGCACGGCTAATTAAGTGACCGCTTTGTCTACACTTGCTTTTGTGAGTTTGTGCCGCTGCCACTTTTGCTGTATTTGTTTCTACGCGGTTCTTGTCAAAGTTTTCTATTGCCAGGTCCCAACTTTTGTACGTGTGTCTATGAATGTTGTATGTTGGTTGAGTGTATATATCGCAATCTTAATTACAGTCTTCTAGAAAGCTACAACACGCCTATATTTTTAAACCAATTACCCGATTCCCAGAGCAAACACTAAGAAATAGCAAACTTGCCAACTGACAGAGGCAAGTGAAGCAAAGGTTTCTTTTGTGGAAATTCTAGCTTTTGCTAACTTGAACTCCTGCTAGAAGCTATAGAAGCATGAAAAAGTCAATATTTGCTCACTTTCAACAACGTACATAGGTGAATCTAACAAATAGATTGAATTTTAGTTTTTATGCTGTTATTTGTGTTCCCTTTTCTGGAATCTTTAAGAGCGGGTAAAACTTATTTCTCTCAAGCATTTTAGCGCTGGCTTGGTTAAGATAATTCATGGAGTTGAATAGGCTAGAAGGTATATAGACGACGCTTGATTCACTAATCAGCCTCGTATATTTAAAACAGGAAACTTTGTTCTCACCTTGAAACTCCTTACGGGCGGCAGATACATTTGTAACAATGTTGGCGACGTGTCCGAGGACAGTAGCGAACAACATAAGGCCGAACAGTCGCTGGAAAATCACATATAGAAACTGCCCTTTGAACTTGGGCGTTGGTAGTTCACCTACTGTAGTCAACGTTAACACCGACTGGTAAAAGCTCTGAAGGTAATGCATGACGACACTCGACGAATCATGACGATCACTTTCTCTAGGCTTGTACTTGGAGTCCCACGCACCAAACACATCGTTTTTGTGAATTATATGAAATAAACACGCGTTCCAATGAAAAATCACCAATAGGTAATGCACTAGACTTATCGACCTGTTGATGAGAGAAAGAAACAACAGATTTAGTCAATTGCAAACAAGACGAATTCCCATCAATACAATTTCAGCTGACACCTGAGAGAAACTTACCTAAAAATATTCGGATAATTAGTATGCCGTTCAGTGCGGTCCATGAAGGCCCAAAATCGATAGATTTTAACAAGTCGGAAGCACCGTAGGATGGACGTGAAATCTATGGACAAGTACAAAAAATCCAAGGGGAGGAGACAAAGACAGTCTATGTAGAAGGTGGTCGAATTCATGTAATGGTGACGGAGCTTTGTCGAGTCCGTCTGCAGCACTCCGTCTTCCAGGTAACCGGTACGAAAATGAACGCCAATGTCCAACAGGTACAAAAAGTCAGCCATGTAGTCCAACGAAAACCACACGACGAGGGTCTGGCGGTTAATTTCCTGTCAAGCATAATACCAGCTTTGATTATGAACGTCACATGCATCTATAAAAGCCATATCAATAACGCAGATTCAAAAGGCCAGTTTAGGACAAGGAGAACTTTTGTGTAGTTTACACGATTGGCTTTCACTTTTATCCGGAATGTCCACAGCTAGACTAGGTCATAGTAAAAAGGCTTGAACGTGAAAGTTTGGTCACTGGAAAAGTTTTGATGGGTCAATCAAGAAAATTGCAGGTATTAAAGCTCTGATAGTGACTCGAGTCATCCTTTATGGGTTGGAAGGCATGAAGAATGTAAATGTATAAAAGAGTCGAATCTATTCATAACACTGTGATTAGACTGCTGTCGATTGACGGCGTATGAATATTGATCCATGTCTGACTGAGCTATAAATATATAGTTGATGCTATTAGTTCTCGGGGCTATCAACGTCAATTTGTATTCCAGTTTTGGCAGTGCTCACCTGAGGTGCCAGTGTGTGTGTGTGTGTTTGTTTCTACTGCTACTAACTATACTGTAGGGTTCTAGTGTTTTATAGATTGACACGAAAATAGCGTGAGCCCAAAATCATGTACATGTTGGCTGCCAGCTTGTGAGTGACACACGCTCATTGTTAATACACAGCCTTTGTATCCCCTGTGATGAGGGGAAGGCTTCTATTCTGTATACGCTTCCAAGTTGCATATTATAGTCAACTTCTGGTAAAGTTTTAATGGCGGAAATCCGGGAATAGAAAATGGCGTGGACGTTATGATGTATGCTTCAACGTACCTGGAACGCAAACCTGTAGATGAGAACCCAAAAGTTGTACAAGAAGGCCAAGGACACGACCATGGACCAGTAGTAACAGAGCCGGCCCGCTGGGTCAAACACAAAAGTCCATCGACATCCAGTCTTTTCTGAGCTTGCAGTAGAGGATTCCCACTTGTCCAATTTTAGCTTGGTTCGAATCTCTTTTCGCTTATCCCGAGGCCGCTTCGAGGTCACATCCAGTTCCGAACAACATGCTTGGTTGAAGCCTGCCGCCAGGTTACGGCTTCCTCCACTCCCGCCGGCGTTCCCACCACCAGCACCACCGCCGCCGCCGCTGTTGTTGTTCGCCTGGGCGGAGGCTGAGAAAGACTCACGTGAAAATCTTTTCCGACCGCCCAAGCTGACGCCCTGTTTGCCCAGAATCACATATACAAAAAGAAAAGAAACGACAAGTTAGTACATTTGGCGCTTTTGGACCTTTTTCCATCAACTCACACCTTTGTACCAACATCAGAGTTCTGAACAACACTTGATGCCGCCACCATTATTAGGTAAAATTGCTCCCACCGCTACATTCAAAACACAACTTTGCCCCATATGCCTTTTCCCACACTCACTTTCTTGGTCTTTTCTATTTTCTGCCAACTTGGACGAATGTATGTGTTTTCGTCGTCTACATGTCTGCTAGTACAAGCCTGCTTTCTCTTCTTCAACAAATTCCAAACTCACACGCCTCTCCGGTTCCGCTGACTTTTACCGCGCTTCTATTTTCGTATACACAGACAGTTTACCTTGCTGATGAAACCTGACGCACACCTTGTTGTGTATAGTGTGCGGTTTGTCTTTGGTTGGCCCATTATCAACACTATAAGGTTAAACTTCAAACCCACTCAAACTTCAGCAACAACTAACAAGTATTACCAAGTCGAGCTCCTACTACTACGGAAACAAGTTTCAAAATGTTCAGGTGCCTTTTTGAGGCTTCTTTGAACCGCTTCCCACTCATGTATACTTTTGCTACATAATTAGTAAGTGACTGTATTTTTTAGTGACGAGAAACTAAATTCCCTCTAACGCTATTACGCCATACAGGAAAATGTATTTGACATTCATTAAAATTTTCATTGATATCCTTCAACTATTAAAATCCAGTATGCGTCACACCTGATGAAAGGTGGGAGCAAAAGCTATTATTAGGAGGCGGAGCGGAACATTTTTTCCACTTGCTCGCGGTTTTCGCAACACCCAATCTGTCATTTAAAATAGATGGTGCTTTTTTAAAATAAACTCTGTACTTACACCAAGGGAAAGACCGCCAGATACGCCGAGCCGGTTACCGACGAGATCGAGAAGACTTTGCTTGGACGAAGACTTGGCGTTGGATGCGAGGGATCCTCTCGGCAGTCCAACTCCACTGGCGGCAGCGACAGGACCAGCTTTGCTCCCGGCGTAAATGCTGCTCATTTCAGAGGACGACAGTCCATTGAAACTACTTTCGCCGCTTTTACCCGGCCGACTTGCACCGCCACCTGCGAGAATAATCCAATTAGTCCAAATTACCAATTCACATCCGGCATTATCTTTCATAGGCAGTCTGGAGCATTTGGGTAGCATTTCTAAGAATAACTCGACTACAGCGTCTTGAACGTGAGAGTTTGAGCCTGTTTCCGTGCACGGACTGTCACCACGAATTCAGTCACCCCGACAGTCGGATTTTAGCCGGCGTACATGCAGTCTCTCATATATACCTAAAAAGCTGTCTAAATTTGAAACCAAGGGAAGTGGAAGCATGAATAAAGTTGTTAAGTTATGTATAGGCGAGAGGGAAGAGCTTATTCGCTTTGTTAAGGTGGAAGAGGACTTACCAAGAACAGGACTTCCGAATCCTATTACAGTGTTTCCTTCCCTCGTAGAAAGACGTTCACTTACAGAGGTCACGCTCGCTGGTGGCGGCGGTGGTCCACCAACACGGCTCCCACCACTTGTAATTATACCTGCCAAAAATACAATTTCATGTAATTTCTTGATCAATCCCCCTTTTCCAGTTTTTAATTTCCTGGGTCAAGTTTTTTTTCGATAAATGCGAGAACCGATAATTCCAGAAGCCTATGAAGGCACCGGGACACGTGGCATTTCTTGCATGTAGGCTGAATTCTTGGGCGTATGAGCCAAGAGCCATGAACGTGGACTTTTGGATCCAACTCTCCTTTCACCACTTCCCTTTTGCCTTACAGCAGGAAATTATTAATCATTTCGCTCTGTGCAAACTGAAATCTTGGGAGAAAGGTCTTTTGTGGCCCACTTCTCGCATAGTAGCAGCAGTGACAGTCTTTCCATGTACGTTACAGGCTTTTGAACGCATGAACAATTCAAGCCGAGTTTTGTCCACCCCTTTTGATGGATGATAATAAGAGTACAACGTTTTTAATCAAGTGGCAATTAAAACCTATTAAGAGGTTTTGTGTGACGACATTGGTTGGAGAGCCCGGCCGATGGCGATGATGCAAAAAATAATAAGAATGTCGGAAGAAATACATGGTGAGACGCAAATAGTTTACGATACCTCGGTCATATATTACAATGTACATACACATATCCGCGTTATGACCTGCAGTGAACAGAAGACGGGAGAGACAAGCGGAAACCTGAGAATAAAAGCTGATTCCTCACTTATACGCATATATACAAAACAAGAGACACAACCACAACTACAAGACATAAGCCGTCCAAAAATAATTGTTTTCCTGTCACCATGACCACATGTAAGTATATACATGGGGTATTGGCGTTATATATTTTCAGCAACTTGTATGCATGTGTACAGTTTTTGCCCCTTCCTGCTGGATTCGACAGCCTTTGGAGAAAGCTATCATTGGAATTGTCCAGAGTCCAAAGAATCCCTACTGGGGACAAGTAATTTAATTCATTGTATCCAGAAGCATGTGGCTGAACCACGTTTCAAAACAACTTGTCGCCCTGTTCATGATGGAATGTTTTCCCAATGTTCCCTTCCTTCAGGATGACAACAGTTGTCGCCAGGGTTTGAAACCCATGACGGGGTTTGAATTCAAACCGATTCCATCAGCTGTTCTCCTTCAAGTTGAATTTCAAAGGTAAAAGAAAGTTGCGAGAAAGGGGTCAAAAGTCAGTGGTTGGATCACACATACACACAAGATGCGTATAATACGCTTTTGATGGATCCAGAGGAGATTTTGGAGCAAGTTGTAAAAGAGGATTTTGTTGGAAAAGAAGAAGGTAAATGGGAAATATCCGTCAAGCGGCACTCTATTACAGGCTACTTTCTGTGGTATAATAACAGCTGATGGCGGGTTCGTGTTTGGTTTTCCAAAAGGGTTAAAAGCTGGAGGGAATACGTCTTGTGATTATGCCATCATTAAAAGCCCACGGAGCAACAGAAGCAGCGACCTTTTTTAATAACAGGGCTTTCACCACCATCCGAGCCTTGTTGAAAGGCAAAACGTAAAGATTCCCTCAAGGAAGAAACGTCCTTGGCTTACATTTAACCTTGGAAAGGACCTCATCCAAGCCAAGAGGAGAAGGAGGGATTGATAGATGTAGGAGTCTTGTGTGGCAAATGGTAATTAACTTGAGGCTATATATACACACTATGTTATACTGTAGTATCTACCAACACGGCGCCAGAGATACAAGAGAGATCAACCGCTTGGGATCACTGGATCACCGGGGATGGAATACTAAAGCCGGCTAACAACACATGACAAGAATTTCCAATGACTTTGGCATAAGTTGAACTTATTGTGACTCACGGCTCAACTGGAGCATCCTATACACTTGCATGTACACTTGAAGAGGGCGCTTGGTTCTTGCTGTTTGTAATTAACGTGATGCAACCTAATCATGGTGCATGTGTATGTGTAGCTACGCCATTTCTGTATCCTCCATCTCATGTCTTTTAACAGCACAATCAAGAGCTGTATATAGATATTGCCGAAAGGGAAAGTAAAATTGTCGGCGTTAAGTAGGGCGGAAATTCCCTCATGAATTTTGCCGAGAAATTACGCTTATTTCTCGTAATGCTATTTTGCCATGCTCACTGTTTTAAGAATGGTGAGAACGATGATGATGATGATGAC
The DNA here is from genome assembly GCA_034698345.1 of Sphaeridia pumilis. Lineage (NCBI taxonomy): Eukaryota > Metazoa > Arthropoda > Collembola > Symphypleona > Sminthurididae > Sphaeridia > Sphaeridia pumilis. Next base: position 4,117 of record JAQGBJ010003924.1, on the reverse strand, counting down.
GACGACAGTGAGTTCTTCTGTCGTCGGCACTTTTGGTAATTCCGGAAGGTCCTTTTTCTTGATATTTTAAAAGTGGCTGGGACAAAACTCTCATGATTGCAGACACACCTTGTACAAGATTTCAAATCTCCTCGGAAAGATAAACGGACGAGTATAATACGGATGGCCATTATGTTCTTACCACCACGAGAACGAGGGAACGTATTTCTTGTTATTATTATTATTTAGCCCTGGACGATACTTTGGTGGCAGAGAATGTCTGCAAGAGTATTTGGAGCGAAACATAAAAATAGGCAGTGTTTAATTACACCATGTACATTTATGCGAGAGCAGTTTTGTTCCGAGCGTCGGTTTGTAATGTTCCATTTAGGAGCTAAAATTTAAGCTCTTTTTTGAAGCATGGAGAAAAACTGGTGGATGATTCAAGAAGGGTAAGCATATATATATACACGTTTTTGAAGTAATGTATAAGCACTGAGAGGTTTCCTTTGAAGAAAGTGCACTTTGATGATATGTATCTTTTTTGGCGGCTCTCGATGTTGTCTCCCCGACTCCTAATAGACAGACTACTGACTTTGAGCGAGATGATCCTTTTAAATGTGTAAATATATCAGGAGGTGGCAGGGTCCTGTGGCTTCTTGTTGAGCTTTTAAGCTAATTGGGTGCAAGTTGGTATTGACGACGAGTCGAGTTGTGTGGGGAAAGGATAATTAACTTACCGGGAACGACCCGAGGTCCATTAGTTTGAAAAAAGTTGGGCCCCTGTCCTCCTCCGCCGTAGGTGACTTCCCCGAGGTCGGCATTGGACACGATGGCAATGTCTTCGAGATCATCGTCTCGGTCTCCCTCTTGAACTCCTGTTGAATACTTGACGATGCGTTCACCGCTTCCACTGCCCAATTTACGACCACCGAGAGAAAAGACTCGTCGTTTTCCCGACATTATTATTCTTCTTGTTGTTAACTTGACCGGCGGCCAACATTCACAGCGGGACAAGAACGACCAGAACAACAAGACATGTCAACAATAACGACGCACACTTTACACACACCACGCCAACAATTACCGCACACTATACAATATATCTAACACGCACGCCGCGACACAGTCAGCGAAAAATGTCCGATGCGTTCAGCTTTCACGAGACGATGCTGTTGTTGACGATAACGATGACGACGACGGCGACAATGAATCCTCAACACTTTTGACCGCCGTCAACAACAACAACAACTGCCGTGTCCTCCAAAAGTGCACAAGAGTCGGCAGCTTTACATTTCGCCACGAGTCACAACTACTACGACGACGACAGCTACTGCGATGATAACAGACACAAACGGGAATGACAGGATTGAAAGACCATGAAGTGGTGGATACCATGAATCGCCTCCAATAATTTTGGCAAACATTGACGTTGAATATCAGGGGAAGAAGAAGAAGAAAAAAGAACAACACTGCGGAAGCGATCAAGACTTTGACGTAATCTTGTTGCGGTGTGTGATGATACAGCGGCGGCAGTTTTTGGAGGCAAAGTCCTCCTTGCCGATCCATCACTTTTGGTTTCGTTCCATGTTATTTCGAAGCGATGGGATGAACTCGAAGCAAAGGGTGCACTTGGGGTGCAAGTAAATTAAATTTGTACCATTTCCTTTGAAAGGGTTCAATCAAAAGGGGCCGCCGCGGTTTGTCGGGGTTGGCGGTCCGTCAGCTGGGCTCTGGGAGAGCAAAAGAAGAAGCTGCTTTCTCTCTCGTCTCTTTTCCTTGGCTCTCGGTGGGTCAGCAAAGGGAGGTAATTTATTAATGCACTAACGTTATTAAGCTAACGGTCGCCCAAAGTGGTGTATTGTTTCATTAGGAAAATTATACGATCTAATGAAAACTGGCTAATGCCTTCTTCGGTCCGAACGGACCCACTCTTACAACAATTTGCCACTTTCACTTGCCATGTGCACACAAGTCGTCCACGTGGGCAAAATTAGGACTACGTCTCACAAAGTACAAACAGACTCCATCCACACTTATGCACCAAAAGAGGGCCTCGGGCCCGACGTCAACACTTTTTGGTGTGACTTTGTAATTTGTTGTGTTGATTTTTAGGTTGCTACTGCTCCTGTCGAAAGTCCAAGTGTTTTTTATGGGTACACGGCGAGAGGCGGGAGACGACACGACGACCAGTTTCGGCCAAGTTTCCTTTACCAACTACTCTTGCCAGATGCCAGTTGCATGAGGTATCTCTGATAACTTTCTCCGTTGGCTCTGTGTGTGTGTGGATCTCACCGACGACTCTTTGGCGGCCACCATTCGGTGAGAACTTGACTGACTGCGAAGAGGAAGAGCACAGAGCTGCTGCTTTAGCGATGAGAGTTGGTTTCAAAGGCGAAAATCGATTTATGCGCAAAAGATTCTCTGAATTTCTCCACTGTGTGTTCCACAGACGGAGGCTACTCATCCAACTGCTTTCTCCACCACTGCCACCAATGCTCCTTCCTCCTCCTGCTGCTTCCTTTTCTGCTCTGTCCCTCGTCTTCCTCCTCCAGCTGTCTCTGTACAAACTTGAAGCTTATTCTCATATATATATATAAAATACACCACACACACATACACTCACACACACCAGCACCCAGTTAGCGTTTCCACTCCGACTTTTCCAACCATACTCGGCAGCTGATATAAAGGCGGGCAACGAGGGTCACACATCGTCCCACTTCCGGTAGGCAAGTCGTCCTCCAGGATGGTAAACCAACTTTGCTACTGATTCTTGCTCCATATATAAAGTTGGGGTTATAGGAACCGATAGAGATACACCACTAGCTAAAATAGCCGCTGCAGTTCTATAGGAGCAGCGAAAGCGAAATAGCAGAATTTCATACATACTCACCAATATATATACGTGGCCGCGTAGTAATAGTTGTAGTAGAGGAGCTCGTTGAATTTCTTGGCTTGCTGTCTTTACAGTAGCGGCGGTGGCATCGGCGATGAAGGCAGTTGCTTCTGGTACTGGCTCACTTTCTCCAATTTTCCTTTGCCTATTCTTAATGCCTTTACATTGTCCGTGTTATCAGAGAATCCTCTTTTCTTCTTCTTCTTCTTCGTCTGCCAGCTAATATATTTCTCTTAGCTCTTCCACAGCATTTAGCCCGTTAAATAAACACACGCTTCCCCTATAGCCTATGTGTAGATATGTATACTTTCCAACCAGCAGAATCCCTACCTCATTTCCCTCTCACGCTCTTGTTTAAACTTTGTTATTTTTTTCCATCCGAAATCATTCAACCTTGCCGTGCTAAATCATGTTTTAGTGTTTACAGCAAGAGGTGCTGGGTATTTGAGGCCAAAAAGAAGTGAGGCAGCCTGCTAATGCTCCGAATTGGGATCTGAAAGATTCTGAATTGGGTTCGCAACGTTTTTCCAAAAATCATGTTCCTTCGGCAAACATCCATGATAAAATTGCCCTCGTGCTGAAATACACACAAGACGTATAGTATATTTATATATACACAAACAAATAGCCCCAGGCGTCTGGAAGGGTCATTTTTAAACGGGACATGTCATGAGTCTGGTGGCGGCTGCCAGTCGAGAATTAAGTAGACCGGAAGTAAAAAGTTTTCAAGAATTGATCCGTTTGGAACGACAAAGTTGATAGCTGTAAACGATATACGTAACTGCTTCTGGCATATATGCTGTATTGTTTTTCCAGAAGAGACCAAGAACTGGAGAATTGGGCGGCTGCTAGAGCTTCGTTAGTTTTGCAAATTTACTCGACGAGCCAATGGGAGGGAGACGGCGGGTAAATTGAGGAGGGGAGCCAATTTAAAAATAAAATCAGTTTCCACGACATACTTGCTTCCAATGCGTAAAGTACATGCAGGCAATGTCCCATAGCAAGGCTGGTATGAGACATAAAGTACATGACGTGGAGGAGGAGCAGTACCTTTTTCCATCTAAAAATCTGAACGGGTTGTAGACTTTGTCTGCGTGCATTGCAAGTACTTTTGTTTCTTTTTTGTGAATGCGTGTGTCCCTTTTCTTTTTGTATGTCCCCCTAGAAAATGTATACATCTGCAATGCTAATATTGCCTTTCGTTTAGCTTACACTTTTACTTGTCATACATGATTTTGC
>JAQGBJ010003923.1:0-11372 GCA_034698345.1 Sphaeridia pumilis | reverse complement strand
ATGCACCTCCGCCATGTATTCGCTTCGTAGTCGTGTGCTCACTCGTAACTTGTAAACACATGCTTTCTCCGGCAGCTATTCTTGTGTGTATTCCTTGGCCTATCTTCGATGTATCTTTTGCAAAGGACGACCCGATCCACTTGCCTAAAAATGATCAAAACATTCCCTCAAGGGCTTCAACTTCCTCTTGTTAACACTTGCAAAGTACACAAAATTCGCACACACTTCAAAAGGATTTCATCGCTTATTGCTCACCACTTGAGAGGTATTCTGGCCATGTTATGTCGTAACTTAACGGAGCACTGGACGCTTTGTTGACTCTGGGACGAACATTTTTAGTATTAAGAATATTAGTATTAAGAATGATGACAACGGGCTTTCGGCAATTTGAAGTACATGGCAGCCTGCCGTCTGAACATATTTTTGATCCACCATTTCATTTCGTTCAACCCTATTTTGGAGTACTTAATGCCTGCTTGATCTTCATTACACGATAGCAATGGGGCAACAAAGCTACAAAGCTAGGTAAGAGTCAACATCAAATACTGTATATTCACCAATCTTGTGAATCAAACTAGCCCAATGATTCGTTGCCTACAGTCACAGTAACCATTCATATGCAGCAACTTTTAAAGTAAAAGTATCAAATACTTTGCCGCTTTTCCAATGAGTTGTGTGACTATTTACCGTTTTAGGCTGCGGCTACATTAGATGCGTTACCATGGTTCAACCCCAACTCGAGTAAAATGCGAAAAGCACTGCCTACACATGTTATGTATATAACCACGTAAAAGAGTTGCAATTTAAGCGGTACTGAGGTTTTACCGAAGTAAACAGCGAGAGCGGCTCTCGCCGCTTTTATGATTTCCTTGCAGTTTTACTCGAGTAAAACTCGGTAATGTAGCTACGCCCTTAGATGTTGAACTATGTGCAAAATGTACTCGTGTCTCTCACCCGGCGCACTTAATTTGTCACGAATTGATAAATATTACAGACGCACAACTTGTATACAATTGCTGAGCAGAAATTCGGTTTAAAAATTGAATTCACACAGACGTTGAACCGAGTCTAGACTTGTAGATATGGAACATTTAAAAAAATGTGTCCATACATTTACAACATTAATGTAAAAACAAAACCTTCTATAAGAAAGTCTGATGTAACAAAAAATCGAATGGTGAAAACAAAATTTTGCATTCACAAAACTAAATTCTTTCAACCATGTATTTCAACTTGTACTTGCGAATACTTATACTGCGTTTGCATTGCGTCCTCCTGCTGTGAGTTTTGCTTACTATTTACTTTCCCTGTTCTCCGGTAGTCCTCGCATTGTCTGCTTTCTTTCCTTCGACTTTCTACAAAATATTTTTGTGTCAAGCTTGAAAGCCCCTAAATGTCTACGGCGAGGCAAAACATTAATGCTAGACATGTTATGCAGTCTGCAACCGACTGATGTGTGCTTTATTGTCATTAAACAGATTACAGGCTAAATAAAGGAAGATTTGGAAGATTAGAGAAAAAATTGTCACCAAATGCATAATGCACCACTAAATTGAACTTGTTAGGTTTCATCACTTCCCTGTAATCCATGTAAGGACCAACTACATTAGATGGAAGTTTCATTTGATTGCACAAGTTGACATTCAGTTCACAATCTATCAAGTAACACTTTGTTGTATTGTCGTTTGCCGTATTACATGATCGAAGGAAATACAAAAGGGAATAAATAGTTGGTATATAGAATTTTTCTCCCACACTTTGCCAAATTTTTTTCTTTTTTTCGTTAAAGTAATAACCAGCATCTTTATATTTATAATAATTTGGCAACCATTTCCCTTCACGAGTAAACTTTCCTAAAGTAACATTATTGTCGAGATAATACGATATTTCACTGTTTCTGTAGATGTAGTAAAATGGCCGATGGTTTTTTCGCACCCAAATTTTTGCAAAGTCGTCTCGTGCTACGCAAGGATAGCCATACAAAACTGCTTTGCCGACAAACTCAATAGTTTGCACAAGCCGTTCGTCGATCCTGTTGCGTATTGACAAATGTTTACTGAACAAAATTTCCAAGTTCATTCTAGCGTTCATCACGTATCGCGTGTAGTTTATTTTGTTATTTCGGAACGCATCAAGCTCCAAGCTCATATCGGTTCTCATTGCGTCCATATCACTTTTCACTTCATCCCGGACTTGCAGAAATTTGACCTCTTGTGTCACGTTGAGACAATTTCTTACAGCCTTGAATCCCGTAATAAGTTTCAAGTTCTCAGTTTCTTGATCCTCAATTTCCTTCAAAACAGTTTCAGTAGCGGCTAGCACAATTTCGTACGCTACTTGATGTACACTTAATTCTTGTGTGGACCCCTTGCGGCAATTCTGAATAAGGCGAAGCTCTTCCACTTCGTAGTCTAGAACACCACCGATTACACCATTTTGATTGGCGTATGATGTAACATTGGCTAGAAATGGTCCCACATCTTGCCAAGATGTTGGCAATGGGTAAGGGTATGACAAGTGCTTGGTGGATACTTTGATAGAAATGTCAACTGACGAGTCTATCTTGGAATTCCCCGATCCAAACGATGCTCCTGCTTCAAAACTCGCACAAGCATACCCAACAGCAGTCTTCAAACTATGTTGCTGGCTGCTGCTTTTCTCAGTGGACGACGAAGTTACTTTTAGTATGATTTCTATAGAGTAACCATAAGTTTTACCAGTAACAACGTGAGAGCCGACGGACACCGCCTCCACTAAACGACTGTCCGGCTGCAAAGTATGATCGAATTCTGTACTGCAGGGATCCACGTGCTTTGTTACAGTTCTGAAAAAATGCATTTTTTGACAATAGTTTAGCCTTTCAATTTTGTTGTTACTTTACCTGTTCGTCAGGCGGATAACCATCAGTATGAACTCGCGTTCCGTTTTTAACTCGTTTTTCATAGACGAGCTTGATTCGAATCCACCAGAGATGCCAGCGTAAGTGGCACCAAGTTTTGCCGATGTACCAAATTCAAAGGAGTCAATGTATTCTGACATGGACCGTATCTGATCACTTTTATATTTTACTGTGCTCTCGACTGAAGTGTGGACCTTCATTTTTAGTTTAGTTTTCGGCATTGGTTTGAACAAAGTTTGCCCAAGAAACTTGTCATTCCTTTGGTCGTATACTTCTAAAAACTTTCTGGATTGGCCAGTGTCTGGAACTCGAAGTTGCATACAAAAAGCAACAATGACGAAATAGGATACAAAAAACAACATTTGATGGAAATAATCTTGTGTTTCACTGACCGGAGCTTGCAGAGCGTAGAAGAACTTCCACATTGCAAGGCAATCAAAGAACGACGGTTGTTATGCTTATTTGTGGTGTGCAAGCGAATGTTAACATGCAGTTATATAATCAAATTGTCTAGAATATTTTTCATGAGCTGATTGATGCAATCACGCTCATCGTTAAACAGGCCTTTAGTATTGTTATTAAAACAAAATGTGCCACATTGCATGTAGTTCTTGGTCCCCTTTCACATTAGTTATGATTAGAATTTTTGGAAAACAATGAACAATTGGCTCATTTCACTCTGGACGCAATTCTTTCTGGTGTCTGAATTTCACGTTCTGCAGTGTAGAAACGATCTACTGCTTCCATCTTACAGTAAAGAAGATCCCAATCAGGAATGACAGGAAAATATTCCAGCTTTTTGTAATTCCAACCGTGATATAGGCCTGCGTTGGTTAAAATGCCACATACATCGTAATTGTTGTCGCAGTTTAACGCAACAAAATTTTTAACCTCTTTTATTTTCAAGAAGGCTATAAGTTCTGGACTACCGGTTTTTTCATCAAAGTTCAAAACTCCGTCACTTTTTTCCTTTACACATTTACCTATATCGCATTTGCGCGAATATTCCCCAACTTGCTCACCCTTTTTTTGCTCATCTGTTAATGACTCTTGATGCATTTTTATATACTTTAAAAACATAAAATACTCGGAGAAACCCAGCTTCCCGGATGTAAAGTCACTACTACGAAAAACAAAAAATGCTAGTGTGCGCTTTTCCTTTACATAGGAATCATAATGGAGACTTGGGTTCTCGTTTCGGGATAGACAAATGATATCTCGATCATTCCACAAAGCAAACAGAAAGTTAACCTTGTGCATAACTCCTACAGGAATATTTGTTTTTATGCAAAACTGTTTCTGAACCGTTCTAACAATTAATTCACCAAGAATTTTCATAACCGCTGTAGTTTTCATGACTCCCTTGCGGAATTTGTCGATCGACTCAATCAGTTCTATTCGCATATCCATGAGCACCATGCGTGTATCTAAAATTTCTCGAACAACTTGTGCATATTCGGTTGAATTCAAACATTCCTTGACGACATCGAATCTGCTGCGAAACCTATCATTCTCCGTTTCTTGGCGGTCTAATTCAAGCAAAAAAGTAAACATTCTTTCAGATATCCTGTCGAAGTCTGTATAACTCTTCGGCTTTTCTGAACCGACTTTTCTGCACTTTTCTATTTCGCTCGAAGGCCTCATTATGTAGTCAATAACACTGCCATTAAGGTTCGCATTGTCGTTCAGGTAGGCTGTTACGTTTTTGACGAACTCGGCTATCTTGTTGACCTCTGTTGGTACACCGTAAGGAAAACTTGCGTAGCGCGTGTCGACGGTTATTGTCACGTCTTCGTTTGTAGTCTTGTCTACATTTTTTTTGTTAGTGCTAATTGATGCCGCAACGGAAACAATCATCGCTTCTGCTGATGTTTTAAGTGACGCCTCCAAACTGGAACTTTCTTCTGAAGATTTCGAACTCAATTTTATGAAGATATTCACTTCGAATCCATATTCTTTAGCAGCTAATACGTGGTCTCCCATTATCCTTCCTGATTTTGAGATTTGTTTGTTGGTTAAAGAATGTGAGTCGTCTTGCCAGATTTCCGAATCACATGGATCAATTTCTTCGCGAATAGTTCTAAACAAAATACTTGTTTACATACATCACCGCAGTCATTATTTGTTAACCATACATGCATTGTTAATTCTTTGCAAACTTGAACTTACTTGACTTTAACGCTCATTACGGTTGTCATAGACATTGTTGTACTTTTGAACTCGTTTTTCTTGTTGAAAGAAGACTCCACCGAACCTTTAAAGCAAGATAAAGCTACACCGGCTTTGACGGAGGCTCCATAATTCATCGAATCAATGAATTCCGTCATCGAAGTCATTGATCGATATGAGTACTCTCTGTTGTAAATCGGTACAGTTTTAACTCTGTACTTCCTCTCGTTTGCTCTCGGGATGGCAACTATTCGCGTGAATTCGTCCTGTTCAAGATTGTAAATTTCGAAAAAACGGGCTCTTCTTCCCAAAGCTGGTATTCGTAAATCTTCACTGTTAGTCATGGTTCCGAGCAGCACGCAAATGGTGAAGTGGATGTAGCGAATCAAGTAATTGTGGCTTTCCATCTACAAAGAAAATAGGAAAAACTCGATTTTCGGTGATACTGAATTTGAAGCAAGGGCTTGGAACATATTTTGCTGTTCAATCTCTCCCCTATACAGTTGAGCTGTTGAGCCTTACAACCTACAGCAAAAGAAACATGAAGTCTCTAAAACAGAGACAATGCAAACTTCAATCTTCATCAATAAAAAGACAGTATAGTATAGCATTACATTTAACCACCAGTTGACATAAAGATGGCATGATCAATGACACATTTGTTCTTGCATCACAACTTTAATGATCTCAATTAATCTAAAAAATTTTTTTTAAATTATTATTTAAAACTTCATTCTTCTTGACCATCCAATGGGGATTGTCGGCTCAAATGAATCATAATTCCTGCTGCTACCAAACATTTTCCCCTTGAAATTCAACTTCTACAAACGTTGGGCAGCATTTTCGTTCATGTTGGATAACGGAACGTCTTTTTTAACACAAATTTGTCCATTCTGAAAAACATGTATTTCATTCACCTCCATCCCTTTTATTAGAGACTGAAACTCATTCAAGGTTTAAAAATTCCTTGGAGAAAGTACATTTGTGTCTTATTTTCGGATTAGCTGTTGATTACAAATAAAAAGCTATGTTTGATTTTTTTAAATTTCGAACTAAAATTCGAAAGGACTAACGGGAAAGAGCGCGTTTGTCCCAGTATGAACCAACCAAATTGGTGGGCAACTTCATCTTTTTGCACAAATTGGCATTGAGCTCGCAGTCCAGTAAGTAACACCTTGTGCGAATGCCATTTGAATCTGTTTTTGGATGGTTGTTACAAAATCGAATGAAGAATAGAAGAGAATATATAGTTGGTATATAAAACATATCCCCAAATTTACCACTTATACGGCGTCGATCAAAACCAAACATCTTATCCAATGTTACTGTCGTATTCACGTGTTTGAAGTACGAGGGAACCCAACGTTTTTTTCTAATGAACGGGTTATTGCGACCAGGTTTTGACCAACTGCCTGCCCTCACGTCGTTATCAAAATAATACCGTATGTCACTGCCGCGATATATGAAATACACCGTCGTTTGATTTCTGAGTAGCCACATTTTAGAGAAATCATTTCGGGGCACACATAAATACCCATAAGACGTTGCTTTGTCTAAAAATTCGATGTTTTGTCTAATTTCTTTTTTAACCCGGTTTTTTAACGAAAACATTCCGGTGAATAAGAGCTCGAGGTGCACTCTGGTGTCTTTGACGTACTGTTTATATTCAATTTCCTTATTTCTAAAACGGTCCAGTACCGAACGAATTTCGTACTTCATACTGTCCAACGCAGTTTTTATCGTGTCTTGAACAATGAGGAAATCTGCTTCTTGTTTTTCACTCAAACAGTTTCTCACCGCTCTGAAACCTGTCTTGAGTAATAAATTTTCGTTTTCCTGCACCTCTATTTCTCTTAAAACTGTTTCTGTTGCTGCTAGCACAATTTCGTACGATGGTTGCTGCAAGCTTGGTTGGTCTGTTGACCCTTCGTGGCAGTTGTGTATTAATCGAAGTTCTTCTACATGGTATTCTAGGACACCACCCTTGACGTTATTTCGATTAGCATATTCAGTAACGTTTCTCAAAAAACCACGAACTTGCCCCCAGCCAGTAGGCAGAGGGTATGGATAGGAAAGGTGTTTTGTGGACACCCTAATGGTGACAGATTTATCAAGAAATTTTAGTTTTTTTTTCTCTTCATACTTTACGCTGGCAGAAAACCACGCAATAATTATATCCAAAGTGAAACCCAACTCTGCCTTGATTTCAGAGCTCGCCTCACTTGACAAGGAACTGATTGAAACTTTAATATGTATAGAATAGCCATACGTTTTCCGTGTAAGGACGTGTGAACCGTAATTAAAGGCGTCCGCTACGAGCGAAGATGTATTGGCGCTGTTGAAATCGTCGCTGCAAGGATTTATTTCTTCGGTGACGGTTCTACAGAATAACAAAGCTTTTAATAAAACTTGCTCGCATTTGAAGTGAATTGTTATTTACCTTGCAGTTAGCCGGACACTCATGTCCGCCGATTGGACATTGCTTCTACTCCGTACTGAGGCAGAAGCATACATTGGGACTGTTGCTGTCAGAAATTTGTACGATGCGCCTACTTTGCCTGAAGCTCCAACATCCAAAGTCATTAAATAATCCGTGGTGGTCGGAGTTTTGTCTGTTCTGAAGCTGACGGTGTTTTCTGAAGACGTTTTGATTTTGAAATTGCTTGGTACAGTAAACAATGATCTCCCAGAGAACTCGTCCAACCGTTCGTCATATATCTCCAAAAAATTTCGGGAACGACCCGAATCTTGTACTATCAGTTGTTCACCCAACAGTATACTATTAAACCAAAGCATCAGATAGAGAGCTTTTTGGATATATTTTTGGCCCCCAGGGCCTTTTGTATTTGTACCCCCAGGGCCTTGATACAGAGACGGAATGAAGAATTGTGCTTGCGTGCTCATAGTTGATAACATCAAGCGCACTGTGCACTTGAGAACACCAGCGCCAAACTGGCACTCTTAAATGGATCGCATCGTATAAATTTTGATTGCACAATTTTTAATGTCAGCATTTATTGACGTCACGGGAGCAATGTTCCACTTGATTCTGTAATGCTCAATCACATAAAAGTGATCTTTGAAGCAAACGCCGTTTGACGAAGTACACAGGTACAAATTGCAAATAAAAACTATAGAAACCATGCTAGACTCGACGTTAAGATTTATTTTTAAAAAAAGGTGAGTCGTATTCAATGACAAGTCCTTCCCTACCAACTTGCACAGGTTTTTGTGCATGAAATTCGCGATCAGCATTGTAGAAAAAGTTATCAGCATTCATTATCATAAAATCCCAATTCATTTCTTCATCTATTCCCTCGTAGGTCCACCCATGGTACAGACCGAAATTGAGCATGAGATCGCATACGTCAAAATCATTATCACAATTTAGTGCAACGAATTTTTTTCGGCCGCGTATCGGTTTGAATTGGATTTCTTCGACACTTAAAGTTTGCTCATTTATTTTTACGTATTTGGATTTTACCTTGCAGATTTTTATTTCCTCATTGGACTCAATATTATTTATACAACCAGGTCCATGATTCCCTATGGTCTTGTTGGAAAACTCCAGCTCATCTTCATTCAACGGGGATTGATGCCTATCTATTATTTTGAGCGTTTTAATATATTGCTCAACTCCTAGTTCTCCAGAACTAAAATCCGTGCTACGGAACACCACGAAAGCTAAGGTGACCATATCTTGAATATACGAATTAAAGTGAAGTGTTGGATTCATGTGCCGTGGAAAACAGTAGATTTCACGATCGCTTGCAAGAGCAAACATGAAGTTAATTTTGTGTAACAATTCGTCTGGGATGAATTGTTTGACTGAAAACTTTTTGCTGAGTGTTTCGCGAGTTAAAGTCGTCAAAACGTTTATCACTTTGTCATAGCTATATTCACCTCTCCGGTATGTCTCGATTGCTTCAATAACTTGAATGCGCAAGTCCATAAGAATCATTCGTGCGTCCATTATTTCTCGAACCACTATTGCGTATTCGGTAGCACTCATGCATTCTTTTACCAAGTCAAATCGGCTCCGGAAGCGGTAGTTTTCCGTCTCTTGCCTGTCTATTTCAAGAAAAAAAGTAAACATTCTTTCCGCAATCCTGTCCAACCCGGTACTGTTTTTCAGTATGACGGTTCCAACTTTTGTACACTTTTCAATCTCCTGCGCAGGTTTTAATATATATTCTACAACACTCCCATTCAAGTTCTTCTGATCATTCAAATACGCAGAAACGTCTTTGATGAATTTTGGCACATCGTTGTAATCCTCTGGTACAGCAAAAGGAAAAGTTGCGTATCGGGTGTTTACACTCACTGTTATCACTGCTTCTTTCTCTATTTTAGCCATATGAATACCGGAGTGCGCATCTGCTTCGAACTCGAACGTAATTTTTTTGATTAAGTGCTCCATAGCCATTTCGAGGTTAGCTGCAATACCGATGCCCTCTCCCGATGATCTAGCAGTCAATTTGACAAAAATATCCACTTCGAATCCATATTCTTTAGCGATTAGCACATGATCTCCAACAATTCTTGCAGCAGCAAAAACTTTGTTGTATCTATCAGACGGATGAGGTGGTCTATGATAAATTTGTCTGTCGCAAGGATCCACTTCCTCTCGAATAGTCCTAAATTTGAAAATATGCTGTTAATCACGGACAAGATAACGTTAGTAAATTAAGTTGCTTGCTGCATAGTTATAAGCCCTACCACAGAGTTATAAATATCAAGGCATTTTCACCCGCATATGCAACTTACGTCGCTCTTATACTTGCTATCAGCACTAGACTCATCTTGGCATTTTCCCAGTGTTGCCCAATTTCAGTTCGAATTTCGCCTTTAAAGATTGATAGTATTGTTCCTGCTTTGACGCTCGTTTCAAACTTCCAAGAACTTATATATTCAGTCATTGAGCCCGCCACTGATAGCATGTAGTCCCTTTGGTACACCGGAACTGTTTTCACTTTGTATTTCTTCTGGTTTTGCATAGGAATTGCCACAACTCGAGTGAATTCATCGTCCACCAAATTATACACTTCGAAGAACTCAGCTCTTCTTCCCAATGCTGGCAAACGGATATCTTTTGCCTCACTGAAACTTTCAAAAATGACACAAGCGTTGAACAACAAGTGCAAAAAAAATTCTTTTAAATCTCTCATCTGCAAACATCAAGAAAAAAAGTAGTTTGTAACTTGTAAAAACGAAGAAAAGTTTGAATTTTAATTTTTGTTTTTGTACCTTGCGTTTTGTAGAAATAGTAGTTATGCTGTGATGTTTTTCCGCAGCTCAAACGTTGAACGATGCGTTGCACCGTAAACATGGCGTATACAGTTTTAATTGTTGTGTTCCGGGTCGTAAAACAGAAAAGTGTTTCTTGAAGGAGCCATACTGTCACGATTCTTTGAATCGTATTGCGTAGTACTTCCACCCGAGAGTCTACTAGAAGTGAATCAATACACCTATCTTTTAATAAAGTTGGATAATAATCTACAGGGTTTCTCTAAAGTCCGTTCCGCTTTGAGATCTAGAGGTTGTAACTTCTGCTAGCTTCAAGATGGTGTGTCGAAATGTTATGTGCCGTTGATGGGCGACCGCAATTGACCGCCAAGTGCTCTCACATCGATTCCATGGAGCAACGTTGCGGCAAGCGAGACACTGTCGGTCTTTGTCATTTTGAGCGCTTCCCACTTGACTTACGTTGCTGATTTTTTGTCAGCAAGTGCTCAAAGAGTTAATTGGAATTCCAGTTTTAACAGAATTCAGATCGACCGAACGGTTCAAAAGTTATAGCTCAGAGCCTAGGCGGAACGGACTTTAGAGAAACCCTGTATATTGTATTTTCTGTTTTTAAGATTCACATTTCATCATGTTCACTTGCTACTCACGTCTCTAATGAGGTATTGGAAATCAATTTGAAGTATGTATTTCAAGCCAGACAACATTTCAACTAATTTCATGTCTGACTACTAGAAACTCTAGTGTGGCACACAAGCTCGTCAGCAGTTACACGTTATCTTAGACATCATTCAATTCTGGATGCGCACTCGCTCGTCTGACTCGTTCTATAAGGAAACTAGTTTAATTTTCGGATTCATACCGCCCGGCTCAGTTGTTATTTGCGGCTTTGTCTCATTCGAACCTCCTGTTTGACGTCTCAGCCAGAAGAGAATTTTAATATACAGGGAAAGAAAGCCTGTCTGTTGGTGTTTTCCCCAAGAAAGCCGCTCTTCCTTCTTTTACTTGACTACAAATGCTTTCTCCTGCCACCCTGAAAATATCCTGTTGCATAAATCTT
>JAQGBJ010003922.1:0-11372 GCA_034698345.1 Sphaeridia pumilis | reverse complement strand
ACTGACCATTATTATATAATCATTTGAATTCAAGCTTGTTCTCAAGATCTACAATTTGAATCGCCTGATGATCACTACAAATCCTTGGAACTACAATCTTGAAAGTAAATATACAGCCTTTCTGCCTCAACAAATGGAAAAATTCCTCAATCCATTCTCCATTCTCTCCGTCTCCATCAACGTCATCTTTGTATATTTACAAAACTTTAACTCAAAATCAATAAATGCATCCAGCTTCTCCATCATGTCTGACTCAACATAATACTGCATTAAACTGACTGAGATTCCATGAATCAAAGTTTCCTTAATGCTCATTTCACATCATTAAAAGAACAACTCGCACTACTGCAAAAACACAGAAACTTCAGTACCGTAAATATCGCTCTCACTAGGAGTTCGAATACCCGCAGCCCAAAACCCCGGGAACCTTTGACACCTCAACCGGTGGCCTCTATTTCCTACTACAAACAACTTTGTTGTAAACTTTGCCCATTTCCTCGCCTTCAGACCCTAGAAGAACAACAACCACACACTATTGCTTCCGGCTATTTATGTTCCTATTGTGCCCATATATTTCAATAACTTTCGCCCCACTTCAACATCATCCGTAGTAGCCTCAATACCTCCAATTTGGCCAATCACATCCTCTACGTGCTTGGGCAACCAAAGCTGTTTCTGATTCTTCGATATATTTACACACAATTGTTCCACAATCAAAAACAATATCCGGCAAAAATATCCTGCTGACTTCACTGTCATATCTCCAGCCACACTTTCCACGTACTAGTTTCCAACTCGTTCCTGTCCCATTCTGATCTGACACCCTCATGCATAATTTACACGTTGATCCATAGCAGGCAAATATCCGCAACAACTCGTAGTATTCCATATCATGTCCTCGCAAATTCCACTTTTCCTCCAGGACACCGGACGCAACCCTGTCCCCGAATCCCTAAACAGGACAGCACAGCATTGCAGTCAAATCTGAGCTTTTGCGATCCACATATATTCTACAGCTTCTCTTCTTCTACAAGTAGTATGTATCCAGCAACGTTGCAAATAAATTCTCCTTTTCGCTCCTGTACTATTCTTCCGGCATACTTTCCCTGGCTTCTTTCTAGTTTCTAGCACTAAAAACCTCAAAGAAGAAGAAGAAACTGCAACCAAACATTTGTATTCACATCATGTCGTTAATGCCCGCATATAATTTTTATTATTCACAAACCCCGAGCCAAAAAACATACCTCTTCCTCCTCCTTCCAAAGTCTTGCTCTGATCCCCGTTCTGCCTCAGCGACGAAGTCCAAGACTGCCCACTCAACCCCGATACATCTCCAGCTCGACTGTCTTCCAGAAGCATTGATGTGTCTTGATGATGTTTCTCAGTAGAACCTCCAGATCCTGATCCCAGAGTCGAAGTTCCATCACTGAAGCAAGGCACCCGAACCAGTTTGTGACACTTTTTATGTACCAGCAATTTGCACTGGGTACACTTGAAGCCTTGACGTCCCAGCCCCCAAATCCGATCGTGACAAAAGGCACACGCCGCTCTCTGCAAAAAGTGTCAAAAAGAAACATATACCACCAATCACATTACTCCCTCAACAAACCACACTTTTCCCACTTTCACAATAGCCCACACTGTATATTAAATTTCATAAATTCTCTCTCCATCCACAACCTCAACAGACGGGTAAACATAAACCCTTTTTATCTTCTTCATTCACGTCACTTTCAGCACCTTCAAAACTTTCTTCTCAACCCCATTTTCGGTTCACTCGACACCGGTAATACATTCTGTCTTTTCTTATGTTTGTCAATCCTGCTTTATTTTCCAACACAAAAAACTTGTAGCAGCCCGACACTTTACACTCTGTCCTTGCCACCCAACATCAATTCACAACCGACTATCACTTCTTCTCTAGCAAATCACTAGATGAATATCAAATGTTCACATCCACACATGTATACAGCACCAAGATCAAACAGCAAATCCGACACTTTTCCTTGTTCATGTAGCATCAAATTCTTTTCTCAGCCTCATTAATTCTTCTCGCGAGCTCCTACTACGTCTCTTCCAGCGTTAGAACGTCTTGCCAAGACTTCCAAAAAAGCCAACACTCCACTACCTCATCCCATAATGGCTCCAATCATATACTTGCTTTCTGTAGCCAGTCAAAATACTCCCTACAGAAACTAGCACCAGTAGAAACTAGTTCTCCTCACTACTGCAGCCTTGAACTTGCCACTAACCCATTCTGCCAATTTAATAACAAGAGCCTCATTGAATTATTCGCCAATTCAATCAGCTCCTAACCTTCTCACTTCACAGTCACAACTGCAGGCACTGTACTGCAAATGAGACACACATAACAATGTCAAGTTTCTGACTGACTACATATATAATCCTATTTCCGTCTCGACACCAAAGATCTTTTACGCCAAACTACCGTGCATTTCATACACATTTCAAAGCATGGGTTCTTCTTATGGAACATCTCTGGATAACGGGCAGCTTCTACTGGCAATTATTCCTAGTCTTCTAGCTTCCGGCAACAGTCCTGGATTTCCTCATCTCCCCTAATGCACCATCTACAGCCCGTCATTTCACCAAAACACTGTCAATGAGCATCCGAATGCCACCTAAATATCCCATCTACCAAAATAAACTTCGCTCAAGCCATCTTCATCAACAGCAAGTCCTGCCCTGCAGTAGCTTCTTCAACATGGGAACCGGAAGATTCCTGCATTCTTTTCTAAAAGTTTCGGCTAAAACATCATTTTCCGCCAAACTCTTGGTGTCATATCTTTTGGCGTCGTAGTCGTTAGTACTTCGTCTCAAAAATAA
This sequence comes from Sphaeridia pumilis, assembly GCA_034698345.1. Lineage (NCBI taxonomy): Eukaryota > Metazoa > Arthropoda > Collembola > Symphypleona > Sminthurididae > Sphaeridia > Sphaeridia pumilis. The sequence goes on along the minus strand of JAQGBJ010003922.1, from coordinate 8,525 downwards.
TGGCAATAATTGCATCCATCTGCATCATCTGCAGTTTCTCTTTCCGGGTTTCAAACAAGGTGAATCTACGAACAAAACCAAAAAAGTAAGAATCTCATTTCAAACCAAATCGTAAAAAATTCATTTCAAGCTTATTCTTACCAGTGAAATCTGCAGGTTCTACAAAGTAGCATACTCCATGAATACCACGGAACTATATTTAACCAGCGGACCAAAAATAAGCTCCACCATCTTAAACTGCCAAGTACATCAAGTGGGGCGACACACGGAGATCACAAAAAGTTCCATACCCTGCCTGACTCATTCCAGTGACAAAAATCTCGAACCTTGTTCCAACCATGGCGAAAATACCTCAAGAATATCTCATCCCTGCTAGACACAAAAAACTAAAACCATTCAAGCTCCTAGGATTCCCTGCGGATCTTTTGCATTCACCATGTGATACCAACCAACGTCTTTTCAGTCCAGACACAGCCCATCATAACACTATTTCTTCTAATTCCGTTACGCTCCTTTGCTCATTTTCTTTTTCAAACTTTCGCTCCATTTCTCCCCATTGCTAATAAGCCACCGCCGAAAAGAAACCCTCGAGGACAATTAAACTACGCTGGGTGAACAATCCCTCCTGACGTTATTCTTCTTCATACAGCCTCATACAAATCCACTTACATAATTTAAGACTATTGCTTTGTGGTGGCTCCCTGCGATAATCTACTTTTTCCAAAGAGTTCCCAACTTCCTTCTTTTTCTCAACATTTCGCATCAACCGAATCAGCGGTCGACCGAATTCGCCTGTTTACATATCTCCAGTCCCAAGGTAATGTTTACAATAATAAGCTAGACACACAAACTTGCTCTATTCTATCCACATTGTGACTTTTTGAATTCAATACACTAAATGAATTTTACACACCACTTGCACCTACACACAACCCTCAAAAGTACAAAGCAAAAAGTACATACACAATATCCGTCTGCATCACTGATAAACAACAAAACACTGCAGTAGCTCCATAAAGAATTTCGCCAATTTCACCCCCACTACTTTTTCTATCATGTAACAACTTTCAAATAAATTCTTCAATAGCTACTAGGCTAAACAAACTTCTTTCTTCCCTTCCCGATGATAATAAACTACACAGGTCTTCTTCAGTACACATTTCCAAGCCATTCCTGGCAACTTCTTCATTTTCCCAAGCTTTCCTTATGAATCCCACTTTTCAATCTTCCATTTGGAGCTCTAGAATACTACACTCGCACACATAACCTAGATCGAATCCAACAGAACCTTTGCAACTTGATTCTGTTACTTCTCAACCGGTGTCAGTAAGTCAAACTTGCTTCTTCCAATCAACTTCAATCCTTTTTCATCTCCTGGAAAACCCTCAAAAAACACCAAAATTCCTCTCATCTTTTAGAAAACTTCACTACAATATTGCATAGCGCTTACCCGGTTGAACCTCTTGGGCTGAAAAATGTGCCCGTTGACACGATACAGCTTCCGCCATCTTCTTGCTCCTCTTCGGTAAATGCTCCCTGAAAACATTTCAAACATTATCCATTAGTAAATGTACGACTTCCATTAACAATATCCACTACTATTTCTACCATGTATTTCCTTCTTACACCCAACCTAAATTACTTGACAGCTATTCCAACTCTCAGAAACTTTCTCACACAACCCACACTTTTGCAAACCCTTTGACTCTTTCCAAAAGGCCAAATCCTAGCAACATTTCAGGCTTTACCAAATTAATGACTCCAAAGGTGAACCATTTTTACCCTGTCTCAACCTACAAGTAAATCCACCCATTTATATTATTACATTCCTCCAAAAAAACTTGCCTTCCGAACTGCCACCTAGAAGAAAAACACAGCTCCAAATCCGCCATTTTCCATTATCCGATATAACCTCTTCCTTCTGATCTTCTGATAGCACCAACATGTTTAATTAAGCTTCATTAATCACACAATTTAAAACTAAACACAATTTACACACGCTTTCGCATCCTAAAACTTAACCGTTCATCATTTTCCGTTATCTCGCGTAATTCCACTGTAATACCAAAATGTAAACAATCCGAGGAAAACGAACAACAACCAACGCTTTCTCTTTTAAACTCCGCGCTCTATGCCCGCCGTCATTAAAACTCGATGGCTCTTTCAACAAACTCCATTTTAATTTCCGCCATTGCACACTAGAGTTTCCATTCACAGAAAATATTTAATTCTTGCTCACTCCCTTATGTTCTACACCATTTGACCTCTTTTTTCTCTCACCTTATCCTAATTTAATAGCTACCTGATCTAATCTAGCGCACTTCCTTCCTTCCGGAATTTTAAAGACAAGATCTCTTTCACTTTCTTTCTTATCCCTTCTTCTCCAAAACTCTTACGATTTTAAGCCCGATTTCACTCCCCTTTCACCTCCTTTTAATCTAGCTCCTCCGATCCTGAATAAATTATGATATCCTCTCTTCTGCATACACGTGATTTTCTCCAGAATTCAGCTCAAGAAAAATTTCTCCAGTATATCAAATATAATTCACCTTAGTTTTTATACCTACCTCAAAATTAATTTACGCTTCATGAAATATTCATCAAGCGGAGCTAATATGTGTATACTTTTAATTTCCTCCACACTTTTCTTCATTTCATAAGCTAATACAGTAATCCATTCAATTAAAAAACCTGATTTTTTACTTACGGTCTTCTCCCGGACATACCATTCCCGGCTCGGCAGGGACGCTCGAGAAAACTGCAACAAAGAAAACAAAGCAACGTTATTTTTTTCATATCAACTCAATACTATAGTAAATTCTCGTAATACAGATTCGCACCACCAAAGCAATTTCTTTCAGCCATCTGCCAGCCATACCATCATTAGCCATCAAACAGCTATTCTTCGATGCCCATTTCAACAATCCCATTGCCGTCCATCAATTACATCCTCCTCAATCAAACCCATTCTTCCTCATCGATTCAACAAGACTTCCATTTCCACAACATATTTCCAGGATTCCGCCATCCAGAAGCCCATCATCAAGAAATGTTCCGTCGAAAACGACATCATTCCCTGCTCTACTAATACCCTTAATCCGCATTAAGACCAACGATGATTCCTTGCTCCACTACAACGTCTTAACTGGTTACTTCTCGCTTGGCTTGCTCCATCAACATCCCTACATTTCCTATTCAATATATTGTACATCAGATGCCATTTAGCTTAATACATATTACATATTTCACTCTGAAATCTTCAATTCTCCCATTAAAATGCACCACACCACACTCAGAATCTCACTCAGACCTTGCAAATTCGCAAGCAACATGGCCGCCAAAGACACATTTTGCCATTCATCTTCCGCTTCAACCATCCACTTTCTCCTGTCCTCGCCATCCCGAATATTAGCAACATTACTTTCTACATTGAGCCGCCGAGGTGGTACTTCTTAGCGGATTTGCACAATACGTTCCCTGAATTGTAAATCTTTTATTGCTTTTTCTACAAGACCTTCTTCTGCTCTCCTCAAAGGCTCTAGATTCCAGAAATCTATATAGATTCGGCAACTATCCATAGATATACTAGCCAACAACAAGAAATCGATCCAACCATTTAGCACCAGACCCTTTACTATCGCATAATAAGAAAATAATGCCGTCGTTATTCCACGTGATTACGCTATTCTCCAGAGAGGAACCTCACCGATTTCCCGTCCCTCACCATAGCCTTCACTTGAATGTAATGTAATGCCCGTTTTTGCCATTACACTTTTACGCCTTTTCCTCTATTACATAATACACACAACCATATGTCGTCTCAACTACACGTTGTTCACATACCAATTCATCCCAATTTACAACCAAGGATATAACCCCAAGATTTTGTCTCTTTCTTCTCCGTGTTTGAAAAACCAGCAGGCCCATTCCGAACACCACGAGAAATAGCACCAAAACGTGTCCTAGACTACGAAAGCAACGTAATATAAAATGCAATTACCACCAACGCGAACTTCTGCATTAAGCCAACACACTTCACTTTTGAAAAACCACAAGAAGAACTTGTTGGAAATCCGCAAACTTTCACCAGCTTAAACCGTCTACTTATTCCTGGGCTTTATAATTCTGGAACACACATGTTCTTTGAGAACTTGAAAGCTTGTTCAACAACTTGGTTAATTCTGGATCCATCTAATTATCGCCTTCTTCTTCTTCTCCTCCTCCAAAATTTAAGATTCATTACAGCGTCTTCTAGATGACCTAGTTTTTTGCCTTCATAAATTAAGCCCTCAAACCTGCCTTAACTCACGAACCAACTGAAAACCCACAAAATTTACAACCCTGCAAACCTCATGAGAATTCATTACAAACTCTATTCACGATCAAAGTCCGCCATTTTGCTGCTGCCCACTGCCCAGAAACAACAAGATAACAAGCCTCAAGCCTTCCGTCGCATTCCACGCACTCGTACGGTCGCTCGCCCATCACTCTTTCATCTATCTCCGTTATCTCCCCAATTTCTCTCGATCTACTTTGGCTATAGACTTTCTCCAATTCTGGACTACAGCCCTTTGTGTGGTTCATAGCCTAAAAATATATAACCATTGCTCTTTCTTATTATATTTCCCGCCAACTTTTACCCGGGAGCATCCTCCAACTAGTAACCTTTGCTCCAGCAAATTTATTATTATTCGCATTTCTTATACCAAGTCTCGTCGTCTTTGACTTTGATTTAACCCACCAAATCTTTATTGTTCTTTCTCCAAGTTTCTCTCTTCTTCCGTTAACCTTGCTTTTACTATTTTTCCCGCCATAAACCTACTGTCTTTCTCTTGCTCTTTCACCAACTACTATGTTTCAGCACTCCTCCAGCCAAACCAACTCAGAAAACAAACAAACAAAAAGGTGAATATCATCATCCTTTGTCTCCATAAAAATTCGTATTCCAATAACTTTTCCCCAAAACTTTATCAGACCCAAGAACTTAATTTTCTTTACACACAGTCCCTCTTTTCTCTCCCACTTGTCTTTTTTCTCTTCAGCTTCCATTTGTTCCTCCATAATTGGATTCTCATGTAATTGCTTCCAGCGAACAGAACAAGAGCGGCGTCAATTCCATTCCAAGACTTTGCACACTTTTTTGCTTAAATTTTGCAATCAGCTTCTTATACATACAAGTCTTGTAACAAGTGACAATATTTTTCCAGGCAGCTCTTCTAAAAATTACTCCTCCCCAAAAATTACTTTCTGCTCCCCCACCCCACTCTTCTACAATTACCGTCCTAGCCTAAATATCTTCTTACCATCATCAACATTACCTACAATTTTAATCTGTTTCTCCAACTTTCTCTTCCACCAAATCTTCACAATCTCCTATCCAACATGAAGCCATCTTGAAGCTTCTTATTCCACCTCTGCCATTACTTTTAAAAGTCACCGTTACTGAGCCAATTTCCCTCATCAACTCTTCCTCAGGAGACAGCAGGAGACTTGAATTCTCTGACAGTTTCATTTTCAAAAAACTAAACTCAATGTTGACCTGCCGCACCAACTACCCCACCAACTGATCCTAGACCAACAAACCATTGAGCAAACAAGCCATCGAGTTGAACATCTTCTTTTACCTCTCCAATTTTTACATCATTTTCAAATATATTTCGATTCAAACCCTATGGCTTCTGAAACCTGCAACCATTTCCAGTTTCTATGATTTTTCAATCTCGACCGCCATAATCCATACAACTTGATCTTTTCCTCATCTCTTTTCACATCTCCGCGCTGAATCCTTTTCAATCATTTCATATTATGAGGATGGCAGTCATGGCACCACCATTTCCTATATTTCTAACGGCTGCTTTTTCGTCTATAAAAATAGTCCAGTTTCATCCCAACTATTTTATATACTTTTTGTAGTGGTGTCAGACTCCATTACTTTCCAATGTTTCCTCCTGCCCCTCTAAAATCCACAAAATCTTTTTCTTCCCACCACACGTACGTACGTACGGCTTTTCTTCTTCAATAAAAGAGCTTCTTGCATTGCTTGAGAAAATTCACTTAAACCCTTTTTCATGAACGTTTCCACATGTGCTCGTCCAGCCACCGCTTTCCATCACAGTCCACCGACTTTACCATCTCAAGAAATATACATTTAACCTGCATTTCCACTACCCCAAGAAACAAGCAAGATTTTAAAAAGATAAATCACCTCTCCTGCCTTCAACTCCTACAACTTTCCATCCGCCTCCCTTGAAAATCGCCCAACATTTACCCGCTCGCAAACAACAACAATAAAATTACAATCTCGCCCCATCCTCTCCGTCTACAACTTTCTCCAACTTTCAATTTCCTGTCCGACATTCACCCTTACAGTAAATTCTCAATCTCATTTTCCCGCCTTCGTATATATTACACGTTCCAGCCGATGGACGACCAACAAGAACCGGATGGGTAAACCGTTAGTTTACATGGTCAACCCAGACAAAGAGCGCTGCGCTTATTCTGCCGGCTACCAACACAATCTGCCCACTCATCTACACACAAACAATCAACTTTTCAAATAAATCCAGCTCCCGCCAAACTGCTCAGTCCGCGGGGAAATTTCTGCCACTTGGTTATTTACCTTCTTATCTTAATTGACTTGACTTATTTTTTGGCCATATGCTCAAAACATTCACGTTTCTTGGTCCCACAATTTTATAAATTCTGATTCCAAGCCCAAGTCAAAACGCTTCTTGCCTGATATGCTATACTATATTCCCTCAAAAAATCGCAATCTTTAAAAGTTATTACTTTCGATCAATTTCCAGTCTCTTTATATTCGCTCAAAATTCAAACTTTCTCTCTCCAAAAAGCTTCAAAGGCCTTGTAGAATCCACCTGTTCCATTAAAAATACAAAAAACATTCACTTGTTTATTATACACCTCCTCTTCACATTCCAAATCTCCCGGCTCATAAACATCCCCGTAAACTACTACAAGAAACATATGAACACAAAGCTTAGCCCATTTCGCCATTCTGTCCCTTTTAAAATGTTCATATTACACGCCAACTTAAACTTTTGCATTTTTCCCGCTCCACAATTGCCCATCTCGGCGAATTTCCCCCAAAACTCAGACACCCATTTCCATACAAATAGCTTGGAGTATATATACCACCTGGTTGCGTGATAATAATCAGAATATTTTCAAAGTTTTCCTATTTTCAAGAACACAAGATGCTGGCACTCCTTACAATTCAAAAAAATATTCCCGTTTCCTTGTTCCTACCCCGAAGACTTCAAATATGGACTACTGCAATGCAGCAATTATTTTGCCAATTGAACAGTTGAAACTGAACCTTTTGAAATCCCATTGAATTTTCTCCAGCCTATTTTTTCCTTCAAAGCCTTAAAAATATCTCAGTATCACGTTCCGCCCACCAAATCCAATTCTTTCCGCTCCAAAGCCTCCAAGCCTTAAATTCTTTTTATCTTTTAGTAGCCTTTATCTAAACGCCATTTAAAACCCCGCGTCTCTTTGATATCAACACACATTCCAATCCACAAAATACTTTCTCCATCTAAAGCTTTAGGTATTACAACACTCTGAAAATTTCCCAACATTAAATCAAACGTAGAACCACCAACGCCGCTTCCAACCCATCCGTTCCGTTACACTTGACGACTTTACGCCTCGAAACTCATGCTTTCACATATGAAATCACCCAATGGAACATATTGCTTTCACAGCTTCCAGTCGGAGAAATGCTCAAAATCACTAGTAAATCATCACTCCACGACTTTTATACCTACAACACAAATCTACCAAAAGGTCAAACAAACGCAACACGAGTTCCAAAAATACCACAGGAACCAACAGGTGCTTCAGAACACTTGAAGCCAAAATACAGCAGAATCCTCTCGGTCTAGCGCCTTTCCACAACTTGCAGTGACCACTGAGCCATGCTGATGAAGCTATTCTCTCTTCCCACGCACGTAATGACCAGCGGTTCCAAGTCACTTCTTTTTCCTCAGCTCCAGCAGCCAACAAGTCAGTCAAGTCAGGTACATCCGAGTCCATTTCCGGTTACAAGTACATTTGTTCACGCCGAAAATCGCCCGCTCAATATATACATACTCTCCTCAAGTTCACCAAGACTTTTGTTCTTCCAAGTTTCTCAAATTCTCCAGGGAATTTTCTTAACCCGCTCGCTCTTGTTGTAGTCCAAGAAACCATCGAAACACCATGTTTCTTCTCTGCTCCACACGTATGTACTTTACCGCTCCGATGCACCTCAAAACGCCCGAATTGTTCAAAGCGCTTCCAGCGTTTCTTGCTCGCCTCCAGTCAAAAACTTGATTACACTTTCATCATCCATCTTTCCTTCCACAATGTCATCCGCTCTACATAATGACATGCTTCATTTTCAAAGACGCTTCCAAACTCAGTTTCGCCTGCCATCTCGCCTAGCCTCAGGTTAAAATATTTTAAAGACAAACAACACCCGCCAAAGCCTTCTTCTTGTCGAACTTGATCTTCCGTAAAGA